>ML849267.1:0-27310 GCA_009831015.1 Picea engelmannii
TTTTGAGTTTGATCACAACTTATATGTACTCCATACTCGTGGACACACTTTGATTATTGTTGTATATGTTGATGACCTTGTCATAACTGGCAATAACATCGATCTCATTCTTAGATTGAAGAAACAACTTGCTAAATCTTTTGATATGACAGATCTCGGTCTTTTGCATTATTTTTTGGGTCTTCAAGTATTACCACTGTCTGATGGTTTTTCATTTTTCAATCTAAAAATGTAATGGATCTTTTGACACGTTTTAAGATGGTAGATTGTAAGCCCTATGCTACTCGTTTTCAATATGGAGTTATGCTAAACAAAATTTGTGAAACTCCCAAAGTCGATGCTACACTCTATCGACAACTGGTCGACAATCTCATTTATCTTACTCACAGTCGACTTGACATTTCCTTTGTTTTTAATATGGTTTCTCAATTTATGTAGGATCCCAGAGAAAGCCACTGGAAAGCAGTCAAAAGGATTGTTTGCTATCTCAAGGGTACCACTCATCTTGGTATCAAGTATTGTCGAAGTTCAGATTTGCTGGTCGGCTTCACCAACTTCTAGTGGGTAGGCGATAATGATGATCGGAAGTCCACTTCTGGCTATGTGTTTTGCTTCAGCACTGGACCGTTGGTTTGGTTGTGCAAGAAACATAAGGTAGTCTCTTTGTCGACTACATAAGTCGAATATCATGGCATCGTTCATGTAGGTACAGAGGCAGTATGGATTCGCCAACTTCTGGGTGAACTTGGATTTCTTGTATAGACCTCGACTACACTTTACTGTGACAATTAGAGTGCCATTCAAGTTGTTGACAACTCTGTTGCCCACAGTAAGATGAAGCATGTTGAGCCCCATTCTATTCGAGACAATTCTCCTTGGTGTTCCTTTAGTTGACTGACTTACTTTAGTGTTTCCTTCTTTTAGGTCTCTGGTAAACACCCCTTTTACCTAGCTGTGGAATTGTGTTGGTATTGGTATTGTGGTGTTTTAGGGAGGTTTTATCTTCATATGTCCTACTTTTAACATTAGGGGTGAAGGTGTGATTCTCTTCTCGGGTTCCTGTTCATCTTTAGGGAGGATGTTGTACGTAGGGTCGACCCTTTGTTGAGATGGTTATCCATAAATCCTCTCACTTATTTATTTTGGCTACAATGAATAACCTACTTGAGTTGGATATTAACTCTATCTTGTAGTTTAGCTGCCATCAGTCCTATTTGTATTTGACTTGGGTATTCATAAACCGACTCTCTTCTATATTTTGGGTATTCCTAAATCCACTCCCATCTTGTATTGGAGCATCCTTTTGAGCTGTGCTCTCTTAGGTGCCTTTGTGTTGGGTATTCATACACTCACAACCTTGTTGTATTTGAGATCTCTTAGTTGTGTTCAAGCTCTTAGATTATGTTCAAGTTCTCTTCTTAGTTGTTCTCTCTTAGGTGTATCTATGTTAGGTATTCAAATTGCATACACCCACTCCATTGTTTTTGAGAATTCCTAGTTGTGTTCGAGGTCTTCTAGTTATTTGGAGGTTGGTCTTCCTACTTTCATTTCTGCTACGATTGATCTTGCTAGAGGTGGGTACTTCCATTTCTTCTCCCTTATGGGATGTTTCTTCCAATACCTCTTCAGATGGAGAGTTTAGTGGTACTATTCTTCCAGTAAATGTGCAGTTCGACAAGGATGTATCTTCCCGCCCTTCATCGTTGGATGAGTAGGTTAGTGATAGTGTTTTCTAGCAGACAAGTAGTTCAATGATCTTTTCCTCAAGGGGATGAACAACTCAGAGTTGAGTTCTATTGCTTCTATTCAGGATGTTCCTTCTAACACTTCTTTATCAGATGGGTTGTTTAGTGTCGTATCCTCCCATATGATGAGCAATTTGATGGTAGCATTCTTTCAGTAGATTATTGGTTCCACATTTGTTTTGAGTTGGGTCATCACATACCCACTCACTCTTTTTCCAATGATAGCTAAGTCTATATGGAGTTGGGTATGCCTACTCACTTTTCCCTCATTGTACTTATGCCTCTCTTCAACACTTCCTTATCAGATAGGCGGATTAGTGTTTCTCCAGATGATGAGTATTTCAGTGGTGGCATTTCCAAATGATGGTTGGGTCTTCATATACCCATCCATGCTTGTTTGGAGTTGGGTCATCTCATAGCCACTCTCCTTTATATTTCAGTTATGGTTGTATCTCTATTGAGTTGGGTACGCCCAGTCTACTTTATCATCCTTTTTTATGTCCCCGTGCTAAGATTAAGAGAGCGTGTTGGAATGATGGTAATCTTCACATGTCGTCATTTATGGCTAAGCGCCCTTTTTGTTGTATCGTTAGGTTATGGATTAAGAGCTAACCTAGTCAACATATTTTAGATTATTATAGGTGGCTAAGGATGACTGGGGCATTTATGTGGGCTTATAACTCCCTCGTTGGGGAAGATGCCCCAACCTCATGAGTTGTGTATAAATACACGATACATTCATTTGCAATATCCTCTCATCATATTCTTTCACAATTGATTTATTCTTTTACCATACGGGCACCCACATTGTGTTCTCTTTTCATGCTAAGGCATTACACTTGTGCTTATGGTTTATGCAGATTTAGGGTTTGTTGGTGGTTCCATTTGATCCCCTCTTTTATCTTTATGATCTCAACAAAAACAATAGTGGGCCCCAACAACAGATGGGTCAACTTTGCAATAAACTTACCAAGTGAGATGGCCTCACAACAAGCTGACGAAGGTCCCATATTTTCTGCTTCAATTGAAAGTAGTGCAACTGTTGCCTGCTTCCTGATGAACCAGGAAATCATATACGATCCCAAGTTGAAACAATACTCAAAAGTACTCTTTCAAGTACCAACATCTCTAGCCCAATGTGAATCTACAAATCCACGTAGGAATGACTCATCGTCTCTAGAGTACTTCATGCCATAATGGATTGTGCCTTTCAAATATCTAAGCACATGCTTACCAAATTTCCAATGAGACTAGCAAGGCTCAAACATAAATGGGTTCATGTATTCACTACATAGGAAATAGGTAGCTTAGTATTTGCCAAGTACATGAAGGACTCAATCGACTTCTTGTACAAAGTGTTATCGACCAAATCATTTAGAAGATCAGTGCCCTTCATATCAAAGTTGTTGGCTAGTTTTTCCTTGCACCACACAATGAGCTTCCTAGAACTCGTACAAATCATGTTATCTACATACAACACCGAGACAAGCAAAACAGTCCCATCACACAGATAATAAAGATTCTAATCTGCACAAGTCTTGGAGAAGCCTAGGTTCAACAAGTGCTCATCTATCTTAGAGTACCAAGTTCAAGGCCTCTGTTTCAATCCATAAAGGGCCTTCTTCAATCTGCATACATGGGTGTCTTGCCCACGCACCTCAAACCCTCTTGGTTGATTTATGTATGCTTCGTCTTCAATCACTCCATTTAGAAAAGTAGTCTTTACATCCATCTGGTAAAGTGGCCAACCAAAACAAGATGCAATAGACATAATGGTATAGATAGAAGTATTCCTAGCAACAGGAACAAAGGTTTCATCATAATCAACTCCCTCTTTTGAGAGAAACCTCTAGCTACAAATCTAGTCTTGAATTTGTTGATGCTCCCATACGCTGCATGGTTTATCTTGTATAGCAATCAAGAACCAATCACTGGCTTCTCGATTGATCTTGGAATAATCTCCCACACATCATTCTGGATTATCAAGTTGTAGTCCTTTGTCATGGCATCCTGTGATACTTGCTTTGCATCTACCTCCTTAACGCTGGAAGGCTCCTTTTCAAGAATGGAAGACATTAGTGCAACATAAATAGGAAATTTTTTTAGGGGGATGACTCACCCAAAAAGAAGTCTTTGGCACTCCTACTTGTTCTTGTGCATCTTGTAATGTCTGTGTAAGCGATCTCGACTTTCTAGTTGTAATAGTAGGTTAGAGGTCTCAGTTCCTTCACTAGAACCAGACCTTATTTCTTCCTGCACAAAATCGTCCCAAAGCTTCTGAAATGTGGGATGTGTTCATGTGCATAGACACTTTATACAAGGTTTTCCATGCTAGTGAGAACACATTTAGTGCAATAGGCACTAGCTCTTCATCTTCAACCTTCATATCGATAGCAAAGAGCTGGTCTCTAAGCTCAATGATCTTCATTGAATAGCTAGATATTGCTCATATGCGTATGAGTGAATTTATTCTTTTGGAGCAACTTTTGGGACATGTTGATACTTTGATATAGGGAGGTTAACTCCTCATGCATGTCCTTTGCTGACTTCTCCGCAATGTGCGGGAGCAAATGGTCCTTCGCAGAGTCCAGAATGATTCTTTTTGCCTTGACTACTTTCTTCTTATACTAGATCAGATCCTTGAGATTGGTGGGTATTTTGGTCTTCCCTTTGACTATGCTCCATAGTTCCATCTCCTCCATCAGCATGTGTAATTTGTACTTCCACTGAGCAAAGTTGGAATCTCTCTCTATTTGGTCACACTCTGTGAGACCTGAAGGCTGACATGGAAGCCATTCCAGCATCTCTCCTTAAACACATTTCAGACAAAACTTATTAGCTAGAAACTAAACAACAGGACACTGATACAAATTGTCCCTCACGGACATCAACAACAACAACCTCTCACAGGTATGAAGTACCCCCCATCATGAATGCACCCCACTAGTTATGGAGTAATGCACCTCACTAATAATGAGTAATGCGCCTGCACTTGTCATTGCTAAATTTCAGTATAGGGTAAGCAGACTTGCAGCCTAAAATCCTAGAAAACTCACAAAATTGTTGGTTTATATGCTAGATCTACAAACCCATAGCTAACTGAAAATATGAACAATAAATAGTAGAATTTGCAACGCTCAAAAACGTATCTCTGTTTTCGTATTAACTCAAAAAAGAAAATAGTGCAACAACTCACTCAAAACTGGAAAATCCATTGATCACTCACACCCCTGCCTTTTTTTATAATTGAAAAAGGCTAGGAGAAAATATAAAATAGCCCATCTCTATTGGTGCCCAAGTTAGAAAAGCAAAACCTTAAACTAATTTTGAAAAAGCAAATTGTTAAATCTGGAAAGTTAAATTTTCAAAAATAACAAAAGCAAAGTCTAATAAGTCTAATTTTATAACAAGTATAATTAGAACTATTCTAACTCTGCACATGCATGGGGCCTCATTAATGTTGCTGTTGTCCACACTTAAGGTGCCTATGATGTTGTGCACAGATTCCGGGGCTAGGATTTGCAGTAGCTTGCTATCTTTGCTAGAGGAAGAACAATGACTGAACAATCACATGTAAAGCGAATACTCCCTCTTTGTGAGGAAAGTGTTTTCCACCAAAACCGGATACTATCATAACATCTTGAACCTCCCCTTTTGCTAGGGGCCTCATCATCATGTTGATCATTTGTGAATTTGAAGAAATATAATCATGGATCACTACTCCCTCTTGCACTTTGGAATCTCTTCAGAGTCATCAAAGTGTAAATCCCTTGCACAAGAAAAACTTCGTTAGCAACTTGCCAACCTCCTTCGTCCTTCTTGTGAACTTCACTAGTTTAAATCTTCTTACACCACAAGATGAGTTGTTTAGGACTTCTTGCAATGATAACTCATCTATATACAAAGCCAATACAAGTGGATCAGATCTAACATATAAAGAACTAAAATTTCCACTAAACTTGGAAAAGCCCAACTTGAGTAAAAACTCACCGATCTTGAAATACCAAACTTGTGGGGCATGCGTCAACCCATACTGGGCCTTATTCAATCTGAATTCATGGGTATCTCACTAGTGCACCTCAAAATTACTGACAATTGGAGCAAAAGCCTCAATAAGATCTATTCTCTCTTTGTGAGAGAATCCTTTGGTATTTGGAGTAAGAGTTGTTGATGTTTTAGCATCGGACAAGAACTTCCACACAGGTCTAGTGTTAGACATGTGGAAGTCGTCCAAAAGTCCTTTCAGACCTTTGTAATTCACTTTAATTAAAGTTAATTATTAAAGTGAAGAGACCCTTATTAATTGAGTGATTAATCTAACAAAATGTAAAGTATTTACATTAGTGAATTAGATGAATCTTAACCATTGATCTGGACTTAATCTCAACCGTCAATCTCATTGAGAGATTAGGGTTTTGGAGACTTAGTCATCAATGGTTATGTTAGATTCAATCAAATCTCAGTATTATAAAAGGACAACAAAGTGAAAGAGAAGATATAAGATAGAGAGAGTCAGTGACTCACAGGGTGTTTGATACATTGAGAGAGGAAAGAAGGATTTTTGCTCAGTTTGAAGGAGGAGAGAATAAGCAGTGCAACAAGAGGAAGAATAACCCAGTAGCCAAATTTTTTTTGTGGAGGCCATACCATCCAGTAGAGTCCGTACAAATTTTCTCGAGGCCGGACAATCACAGGCAGGATGTACAGCTACGGGTAACAGATCTGGGTAGTAGATTAGGGCATAGGGTTTTCTTCAGGAGGGCCAAAACAACTAGGTTTTTTTGGTGTAATTTATTTCTTTTCTTAGTGGGCTATTTTCCCAGTTAGGGAGCCCTTCTAAGCTTGGGGTAATTAATGAAAAACTGATCTTTGAAGGGAAGAAATTTCTGCATGTGTGGAAATTGGTGCATTTTGCTTTTGTTGTATTTTTTATTCCCTACAGTTAATTTTTCAGTCAGTGCATTTTAATCTATGTTCATAAATATTATTTTTTGCTAGTTTTCTTGAGAGCATAAGGAAATAATTTGTCTAGTTGCTGGAATAGAGATTTTAACATGGTATCAGAGCAAGGTTTCTGATTGAGATTTCCAAGTACCGACAGTCAGTTCTAGTGCAAATATGGGGTTTACAACAACAGATCTACTAAATCTGAGTGACCAACAGTCAGATCTAGTGCAGATCTAGTGCAGATCTGGGGTTTACGACAACAAATCTATTAGATCTGAGTGACCAACAGTCAAATCTAGTGCAAATCTGGGGTTTTCAACAATAGATCTATTAGATTTGTGTGACCAACAGTGATATCTAGTGCAAATCTGGGGTTTACAACAACATATCTATTAGATATGAAGTCCAACTATTGGGTTTTACTGGTGCTTGAAGGACTAGGCACATTTTCACCAAAGTTTGTTTAGATCTGAAAGATGGGAACAACTAATTTCAGATTTGAAGACAGATTGGATGGAGCTTCAAACTTCCTACCCTGGAAAGCAAGGGTTAATTTGCTTTTGAAGGAAAATGATCTTTGGGAGGTTGTTGACAAAGTTTCTTCACCAGCAGATACACAACAATTGGCAACTTACGAGAAGAAGCATATCAGAGCCATACGGGTGATCTTGGATGTAGTGAAGGATCATCTGATTTCTCACTTGTTCGAGAAGAAGACGACCAAGGAGATGTTCAACACTCTGGTAAGTCTCTACCAAAGCGAGAACATAAAAAGGAAGATGGTATTGTGGAATAAGCTTAGATCCATATAGATGTCCAAATTAGACTCAATTACCAGTTTCCTCATGAAGATCACCCAGATCTGTGATCAACGTGCAGTAGTTGGGGAGAAGGTGGGTGACAAAAAACTAGTAAATACGACACTGAATGGATTCTCAAAGCCTTGGGAACTGTTTGTCAAGGGTATCTGTGCTCGGGAGAAACTTCTCACTTTTGAGAGGCTTTGGGATGATTGTATCCAGGAAGAGACTCGGGAGGAGTCTAAACAAAGTAGGTAGGAAGGTGACGAGAACCTGGCCTTGGTCAGTCAGACAAGAAAGGGCAAAGGAAAGGGTTCCGGTAAGAGTAAAGGTGAGGAGTCAACCTCATAGCCAGGGAAGAGGAAGGACTTGAGTAAAATCAAGCATTTCATATGTCATAAGCACAAACATTTTGCTTCACAGTTTCTAGAGAAGAAAGGTAAGCTAAAATCATAGCAAGTAACAACATTAGAAAAAACTCAGATGGATGAGTTTGTTGCAAAGTTTGAAAAGGACTTCTCACTAGTTTCTTGCTTTTCTACCAGCATAGTTTCCAGGAGTGTGTGGTATGTGGACAGTGGTGCATCTAGCCATATGACATCGACATAGGATTTATTTACCAGTCTAACAAAGCATGACTCAGGATTACATGTGGAGCTTGGAAATGATGCCAAGTATGCAGTAAAAGGAGTTGGGACAATCTCGTTCTAGCTCGAGTCAGGTAGTTCATTGGAAGTGAAGGATGTGCTATATGTTCTAGGGCTCACAAAGAACCTGCTTTCAGTTTCAGTCATAGAGAATAAGGGGTTTGTCGTTGTGTTCCAGAAAGGGCAAGCACTCATCAGGTTGGAAGGATCTAGCCCTGACACAACTCAGGTCATTGGGGTTAAGAGAGGGCAATCTGTGTAGGTTACAGGGTGAGCGTGTTCGAGCCTTGGTTCATATCAGTGGCAACTTGTGTGAGTTATGGCATAGGAGGATGGGGCTCCTGCATCACAGGGCATTGTCGATTCCGAGGGAGATTGCCATTGTCACTGGTCTCCAGATTTCAGTATTGAGCAACAGGGGGTGTGCAAATGGTGTGTGCTTGGCAAGCATGCCAAGGCTGCTTTCCCAAGCAACGAGTCCAAGCACAAGGATATTTTTGATCTGATACACTTGGATGTATGTGGGCCGATGTCAGTAGCATCAATGTAGGGAGTCATACATTGCGTGTCTTTCATTGATGATTCCTATAGGAGGACATGGATCTATTTCATTAAGACTAAGGATGAGGTCTTCAGTCGGTTTCTGAAGTTCAAGATTCTTGTGGAGAATCAGACAGGAAAGAAGATCAAGGTTTCGAGGTTAGACAATGGGGGTGAGTACACCTCTAATGACTTCGAGGATTTCTGCAAGGAGGTAGGGATTAAGAGGGAGTTGATAGTCTCATACAACCCACAACAGAATGGGGTTGCAGAGAGAACGAATTGGTCCATCATAGGGGCTACCAAGACTATGATTCTTGACCAGGATTTGCCCTTGTTTCTTTTGGTAGAGGCATGTAATACGATAGTCTACGTTCAAAATAGGATTCCTCACAGGATCTTGGGGGATAAGAGTCCATAAGAAGTATTTACCAGGGTAAAGCCAAAGGTAGGGCATTTACACGTCTTTGGTTGTCTAGTCTACATCCATGAACCCGAGGAGCAGAGGACAAAGGGTATTTTTTTGGGATACAACGAGACTTCAGAGGCTTATAGGATTTTCATTCCAGCACAATGAAGGACTATGGTGAGTCGAGATGTGAAGTTCGAGGAGGACTTTGCATCCAGGAAGTTGCATGAGACCTTACCAGTGACAGAGGACGAGCAACAAGAAGCTTTGAAGGTTGAGTCTAGATCACCATCAACTTCTAGTGCAAGAAGTCAACCTTCAGGTGAGGAGGAGGAGAGATCAACTCCTTCTAGTTCTATCAGGATACCTCGATGGTTCATGCAAACATTGAGGGATGCTAAGGAGCATGTCGAGGCTCCTAATAGTACATTGAGAGAGAGCAGGCCTCCGAAGAAGTTTCCAAACTATATGGCGCTAATGAGTAGCATCATTGATTCCAAGTCTTCCAGTGTTCAAGAAGAAGCAGACCAGACGGTTTGGTGGAATGCATGATGGAGGATGATGTGTGGGACAATGTGCCAGGATTGGAGGGATAGTGAGTTCTAGGTGGATCTTCAAGAATTTCCTTCCTTGGTAAGAGGGAGTGTTGATGTTTTAGCATCAGACAAAAACTTCCACACAGGTCTAGTGTTAGACGTGTGGAAGTCGTCCAAAAGTCCTTTCAGACCTTTGTAATTCACTTCAATTAAAGTTAATTATTAAAGTGAAAAGACTTTTATTAATTGAGTGATTAATCTAATAAAATCTAAAGTATTTACATTAGTGAATTAGATGAATCTTGACCATTGATCTAGACTTAATCTCAACCGTCAATCTCATTGAGAGATTAGGGATTCGAAGATAGTCATCAATGGTTATGTTAGATTTGGTCAAAACTCAATATTATAAAAGGAAGGCAAAGTGAAAGGAGAAGATATAAGATAGAGATGGCAGTGATTCAGAGTGTTTGATATACAGAGAGAGCAAAGAAGGATTTTTGCTCAGTTCGAAGGAGGAGAGAATAAGCAGTGCAACAAGAGGAAGAATAACCCAACAACTAGAAATTTTTTGGTGGAGGCCGTACTATCTTGCAAAGGACATACAAATTTTCTGGAGGGTCGTACAACTGCGGGCAAGTTGTACAATTGCAGGTAACAGATCAGGGTCGAGGGTTTTCTTTAGCAGGGTCAGAATAGCTAGATTTTTTGCTGTAATTTATTTCTTTTCTCAGTGGGCTATTTTCCCAGTTAGGGAGACCTTGTAAGTTTGGAGTAATTAATGAAAAGTTTATTTGAAGGACATAAATTTCTGTGTGTGGAAATTGGTGCATTTTGCTTTCGCTGTATTTTTTATTTCCTGCAGTTAAATTTTCAGTTAGTACATTTTATTCTATGTTCATAAATATTATTTTTTGCAAGTTTTCTTGAGAGCATATGGAATTAATTTGTCTAGGTGTTGGAATAGAGATTCTAACAAGAGTCTCATCAAGGTCAACTCCCTTTTTTGAGAGAGTCCTCTGGCAACAAACATGTTCTAGAACTCTTCAATACTCTTGTTAGTTGCATTGCATAGAATCAATCACTGTTTCCACTATAAGTTTTGAAATTGTCTCCAAAAAGCTAGAAGGACACTCTGTCATGGCATCCTTCCATATTTGCCCTTTGTTGTTGAATTTCAAATTCGTCAATTCTACTTCCCACAATGTCTCATTTTTTGTTGGAGTCCTCTGGAATTAGTGTTCAGGTTCATCAACCTTACTTCCTTGATGCCCTGTGCAACTAAATCCAACGATGATCCCATTTAATTGGTATTTATGTTAGCCAATCTTTGTTTCGAGATTACTTTGGGATGCATTGGTGCCCCTTACATTGATTTTGAAGTTTGTCAACTTTACTTCCCGCGATTTCTCATCTTGTCTAATGACGATTCTGATGATTGTTGTCCATGCTAACCAATCATCCCCTTAGAATCGCTTTGCCCCTCAAAGCCCTTATCAATTTTTTAGTTTGTAAACTTCTCCCCTTGATCCATGCACGACTTACTCCAAAGATTGTTCTATGATTAGAGTCCTTTGCATCAACTTTCAATACCTAACAACTCTACTATCTCGATGTTTGTCTTCCTCCAATAGTAGGACACTATTTACCTGTTAGTTGCGTGCAAGGTTAATTCCTTCTTGAGTCTATCATGTTGGGATTTCTCTATGAGCATCTAATTCTGATTGGATTTTTTCTTTTCTTTTGGGTTATATACCTAGCTTTGTCCAATGTATTCGAACCCTATCGTGTGTGTAGTGGGTTGTCGTCTTGGATGGGAAATTTCGTCTTTAGTTGACATATTCAACACGCTCACAATCTTTGAGGACAACACTCAACACCACTGTAATAAAATCTTTTAACTAGTTAACCACAAATGCACTACAAAGAATATAACATTACCATTGTCCATTCATCATTATAAACATTACATAGAGTAATCTAATAGGGAAACAATAACTTAACAAAAGCTGTTAAATTTGTAGCAGCTGCAAGAGCCATTCTCCGGGAGGATGGCAAAGACCCTAGCCGAGATCTAGGGCCCCCAGTGCACTCCTGGGGTACTTGGTCTGGGACCAAACAGTTAGTGCCATGGCAAAAGACCCTTGTTAGGCCCCCCAGTATATGACTGGGGTTCTTGGTCTGGGACCAAGCAACAAAAAACCCTTGTTAGGGCCCCCAGTATATGACTGGGGTTCTTGGTCTGGGACCAAGCAGCAAAAGACCCTTGTTAGGGCCCCCAGTATATGACTGGGGTTCTTGGTCTGGGACCAAGCAGTAAAGACCCCTAAGAGGGCCCCCAATATATGACTGGGGTTCTTGGTCTGGGACCAAGCAGTAAAGACCCCTGAGAGGGCCCCTAGTACATGACTGGGGTTCTTGGTTTGGGACCAAGCAGTTAAAGCCCCTAGATAAGTCTAGGCCCCCTGGACATGGTCCAGGGTACCCATGCTTGGGGCATGGGTTGATCCTTGGTCTTGTACCTTGGTGGATAAGACCCCAGAGATATTCTGGGGCCACCTGATCCTTGATCTGGTGTTTGTCGGTATATGTCCCTCTTTGAAGGCAGGCATGACCACATGAGGGATGTATCCCATATGCAGTGATGATAAAATCAAATAGGGTCACTTTGAGAATGAATGGACAAGTATTGCCATCCAGTCACCCTTGCCAAAACCCTCTTCATCCTTGCTTGTGTTTATTTGGGGTTTTTGTATTTTTTGCTTTAGGGGTCAATATGGAAGTATTAATTAAATGTTTAATTTATAACATGTTTAATTAATATTTATATTAATTAAATATGTTAATTTTAATATCATTTTAATTATTATCTTTTCATTACCCCTAGCCTAAAGTATAAATAGAGGTCTACCCCCCTTTATCTTCATCACTTTCATTTATGCTATTGTGCTATTCTTCAAAGGTGAGCGGATCTCTCCTTCCTTTGCAGCGGCCCCTTTTGCATCTGATGTTGAAGATTTTCTGCTGTGGTAGTTCGGCCCTGGAGGCTTCTTTTTGTGGTGGCTCGGCCTTGTTGATTTCTGCTGTGGTAGTTTGGCCCTTTGTGGTGGCTCGGCCTTGTTGATTTCTGCTGTGGTAGTTTGGCCCTTTGTGGTGGCTCGGCCTTAAAGCATTTCTGTTGTGGTAGTTCGGCCCTGGAGGCTCCTTTTGTGGTGGCTCGATCTTATTGCTTTTTGCTTGTGGTAGATCGGCCCCTTGTGGCTACCTGTTGTGGTGGTTTGACTCTCCTAGTTTGAGCCTTGGCCTCTTTAGCCCAGACCTATCCTTTTCAATAGGCGTGGCCTCTACCTTGCAGATCGGGCCTTTCCCTTGCTTGGACCGTGGCCTCTCCTCATAGATCTGGTCTCCTCATTGAACGTGGCCTCTACCTTGCAGATCGGGCCTTTCCCTTGCTTGGACTGTGGCCTCTCCTCATAGATCTGGTCTTCTCATTGAATGTGGCCTCTCCTTCACAGATCTGGCTTTTATCCTAACCAGCCGTGCCCTATGACTGTGTACTCATCACAGCCGTACCCCTTTGGCACATGTGTTTTATCAGCCGGAAAGTTATGTGAGTCCTAGGGTTTGATCACAGAATTTTCTGTGTGGTGTTTTCTCCTACTGGTGGCAAGAAAGTCCTTTCATCTTTTGGCAAGGGATCTAACCTATATGGTAGATCAATGACCCTGGATTTTGCTGAGCATGAGCACTAATGGAATCTCATCTCTAATGTGTGATTATATCTCCTTCATGGTAAGTTTTCAAGGTAAGTCACTTGCTATTTTGTTCATTAGTCAAACTCTTTATTTAACTTGAAGTTTAGATCTGATGTATATTAGATCCATAGAGTATCAGTTTGTGTTTTTGACATATATAAGATCTATATAAGCATCTAGTTTAGATCTAGATACTGATCTATTGTTCCTTCAGTTTAGATCAGAAAGTATGTTGGATTTACACTCTCAAAAATTTATTGTTTCTCTGCTAAGTGTCAAGCAGTGTTGTTGTGTTTACTGTTTTGAAAATGAGACTTTGCTGTTATTCTAACTGAAAATTTGAAAAAGGATTTTACTGTTCTGCATTACTTCTCAATTTCTAACAAAAGCAAATAACAATAAAAGTCATAAATATTCGTCAACAAAAAAGCTTGATAGTGGGAAATCCTATTTTAGGGAGAAAAACCCACTTTGAAATATATTCTTCATTGTATCAGTAATTCATTACAATCAGGACCTACCTATCTGATGCACTCACTCAAGTAGGTGTTTGTGTCCTTAACTGCTAACCCATAATGTTTAGTAGTCTAGTGAATAAGAAATCAACCCTTGTAAGCTCTAACACACATCCTTTTTACACTACTCAAACCCTAGCCTTGAACTATTAAGAGGTTGGCTATAGTAAATGTTGATATTCTTGAATACATTCTCCAAGATAACCATTTGTACACATTTATAATACATACTTGCAAAATGCAACTAACTGACTGACTTATTGGGGAAAAACCCATACCACATTAGTGCTCATTGCTATTTTTGATGATTGATTAGCCATAGTACTGAGCTTTACTTGACATTTTTTGGTGGCAACGCTTCCTTGTTTCTTCTTTTTTGCACGTCTTTGATAGGAGATGCTTTTATGATGGGGAAACCATCTTGTCACATGTGGTGTTTGGAGCCCTTGTTGAGCCTTTGATCTCATTAGTAGCATGGTTAGGTCTCTTTGCTTATTTCAGAGCGTTTTTGTTGATCTTCGTTGGATCACTTTCAACTTTAGGATGATCTCGACCATCTTTTATGTCAATTCTTGGAGATTGTTATTTGACGACATTGTGGATCAAGTTCCCTATCTATGAATGCTTGTGGAAAGGTTTGTTTGTGGAAACTTTTGTTTTCTTTGTTAGTTCCACACTGGTTCATGTGAAGATTTATTAGTTTCATGGAGGATTAGTTGTGAAAGAGTCTCCCTTAAGAGCTTGTTTTCACCTTGTCATGATTAAGGCACTGTTGCCATCCTTATACACACTTGCAAACGTGAGCCAAGTCCTGCTCACTTAGTGTTTCCTTGGAGACACAATGCCTACGTTCAAAGCCCACGCTGTCACTTTGGCTTGAACCTCTTCCGTCTAGGCTTACTCTTAGGTAAGCTAAGGGGGGTAGACCGTAGTTTCTAGATAAGATTTAGAGTTTAAGTTCTAGGAGTTGATTTTAATTTGTTAAGGTTTGGGGGGGAGTCTAACCTATGATGCAAAGGCAACAATGCAAGATGCAAGAGTTTCAATGTCAAGCAAGCCTTTCCCTAGGTCAACTAAGACTAGTGCCTAAGGTTGGGCAAGGGGTCAACTAAAATGTAAGGGTGTTTAATTACAAGTAAGATTACAAAGATTAGAAAAGAATAGTTATTCCGCAAGAATGCTAGATACAAGTACTTACAATAAAGAATGCTAAAGATACAATGATACAACACAACAAGCTAACCACATTTTGTTTAGATGTGCAGGAATTAAAGAAGATCAAGGAAACAACATCAACAACACATCAAATCCAAGCATGCCCCAATAGCACTTACTCTATTGTACTGCCCCTCAATGGCAACATCAACACAATGAAGATTCACACAGACACTTAGAAGATTTATAAATTTAAAGCACAAGTGTTCCACGATGATTAAATCACTTAGTTGATTTTACTCACAAAGCATTACTTGTGTTACGAGATTGAAAGATTGAGTTACAAGTGTTAAGCCTTAAGATGTATTAGATTAAGCCCAGGTTTGATTACTTAGTGAGTTAACGGTTCCTTAAGATTGTAAGATTTTAATTACCCTTATCAAGTGTTTCACCAAAAACCTTCTCCCCCGATTGCCAAATAACTGCTGGATGCTCAAGAAGTGAGGCAACGAGGCCTACCCTAGCTTCACAGGTCAACCCGAAAGATTGAGTTTTTACGGAAAGGATGCCGCGTGTCGTGAGACCGTCCCCCGGTCTAGCACCTTCCGTTGCCCTCCTCAATCCCCGTTTTAGATGGTGAAGATGGTGGTTTAAGATACCCTATTAAGTCTATTAAGTTGGTATATCAATTGGTTAGACTTTTAAGTGTATTAAAGAGTATTTTGGTGACTTTTAGATGCCTTAAAATGGTGATTTAATGTCAAAACCGAAACTTATTCCAGCTTATTAAGTGTGTTATGAAAGCATAAAATGAAGCACTTAACACATGTATAGCAAGTAAAAGCAAGCTGAAATAACGATTTAGTTTGTCACCATGATTAAACCATTAACATGAAAAGCTTATTGTGAAAGAATACTAATGCACAAAGGAAAGAAGAAGTCAAGCTTACTACCACTTATCTTATGTTTGTTTAAAGCATTAAGATCAAAGCATTAAGTGTGAAAAAGAAACTTGAAAGTTTAGATGTGTGCCTACACTATCAACTTATCCAACAATTTGTTAACTTTAGTGTGTTGGCAAATGGCCTTAAGATGTTATAGCATGAAAAGAAAATCACTTGCTAAACCATTAAAGCATAGATCGTTTAGTGTGTTGGATTAAAGCATACAAAACAAGATAGATCTTGAAAGAGCTTATAACATGCAAATAGATCTAAGTAAGTTGATTATGCCCCAAGGGCTTAAGCTAAGGATTAAAATGTGCGAGAAGACCTAGATTTAGAATATTTTAAACCATTAGAGCATTAGAAGGTCAAAAACACATTACTTATCCTAGCCTTACGATTTTGGGGGTTTCTCTCCCAAGGTGTAGGCAGTTATTAAGATTAGACAAACTTGAAAGAGAAAGTGAAAAAGCAAGCCAAGCAACTCAATGGCACAAGGTGGAGGCAAGCCTACCTTATTGTGCCAATGAGGTTGTGAGGAAAGTAAGCAAGCAAACCACTATCAACACAAATGCTCACTAAACCCCACGTCCTAGCCTAAAGAGGTTCTTTAGAAATGAGAAACTTGAATATTGCACCTACCCTAAGCTACCCCAAGCTCACACTTGGGAGGTAGGCCGTACCAATTCTCCTCCCAAGCTATGAGCAAGCAAGAACTTATTAAAAAGTGTTGAAATAATGAAAAACTAGCTAGAAAATGAAAAGTAGAGGTTGAGATTTGTTACCCACTTGAAGAGAAGTGTCTTGGAGTGTTGTGTGACTATTTTGGGGCAACTTGACCCCCTCAACCTGCTGAAAACCTGCAAAAACCAGCAAGCTATGCTTGCTAGAAAAACTACACACAACCAACAGTGTGAAGAATTTTTTTTGTTTTTAGGGCAGAAATTTTTCTCCTTAAAACCAATGATAAAAATAGATTTAAATGACCATTCAACTATGTTAAGCTAGCTGAAATATATATGGAGTGAACAACAATGAAAGAATGAGTAAAGAATGAGAAATATGAAGTTTATATGTGCTTTAAGGGAGGACTCTTCTTTGAGGCAATCCCAATAAAGCTCTTGAAGCCAAACCTGCAACACTTGACAAGATAATATGCATACAAAGATAATATGATTGGATATGCTAATAAGATGAAATACTTGCACTCTATCTAGCAAACCAACATATATAGATCTACAAGAACACTCGTTGTTAGATCTACCCAAGTAACACTTTACCCAAGATCTAATCTATTATGCAATCATCAAATCAAATATTCACAATGTTACCTCACATGTAGTAAGAACAAAAATACTTGTTGCTCTTCCAATGATCCTCCAAAGTTTCTCCTTTATTACTAAAAAATGGATCTTGGAGAAATACTTGCTCCAAAACCCTAAGAGCCAAAGAATGGAAGATGGACAAGAAAGAGAGAGAGAGAGTGGAAAATCAAGTAGCATAACAATAGCTCAAGATATGGTGAAGAAAAGAGTGAGGGAGGGGTTCTATTTATACTTGGGAAGGCAAAGCTACCCCTCTTGGATGAGTTACAACTGTCACACATCAAAGAAAAGTCACTTTTAGGGTTTTGGTAAGTTAGGGTTTTGGCATGGATGGATGAAGTGGAAATGAGTTGGAGTGAGTTGGCAAGGCTTTGATAAGTGAAATGATGAGTTGTAGGGTCTAGGGAGGCACACCAAGGGATATAATAAGTCTCCCATTATTTTATTTATTATTTTTTCACTTTTTGGAGACTTTCTAGAAGGGAGGCACACCACTCTAGGAAAAGTGACGTTTTTGCTTAATGGCTAGGTGAGGGGGTGATGTGAGGGTTAGGAAAGGTTAGGAAAAATCTCTCTCACCTTTATCCATCTTTACTTTACCCCATTTGTTCAAAATTACAAAAGTGACATTTTTCCAATGTCATGACTTAGCAATTAAAATAGCTGTTTTTGACTGACTGAGACTCCTGGTGGACAAACACGTAGCAAAAGTTGTCCGACTGAGTTGAAACTTGGTCCAAGGGTGTAGGGGGTCTCATTCCATTTCTTTTGAGCACAAATACCCCTATCAAAAATTTAAGGACCTAGTTTTTACAATTTTTGCTCAAAAATAATTAATTAATTAAATAATTAAACCTCCAAACTTAGGAAAATTTAATTAAAAATTAATTAATTAAAAAAAATTAATCTAGACTCGTCAGAATTCCGCGAAACTCTCTAAGGTGTCATACATGGTCATTTACATCATCCCTAAACAATAGTCACCAGAGGATAAGCCCATTAGAACGCCTTTCACCACTTTGGAGGAATTATTGCAAGTGTGAGGGAAAAACTCAAGGGAGATCAATAACGCTGAAAAGCCCAATTGATAACCTGAGGATAAAAAACCCTCGGTGAAAGGAACTCTCCCAATGAACCCATCCCAAGACAACTGACCTAAATATGACCCATGCAGACCTATTACATTATTGACCCACCCAGGGGTGTGGAAATTTCGTTTACAAAAAGAAGTGCTGGGGCCAAAAGTGCCCTGTAGAACCAAATAATCTTAGACAAATGAGCATTTGATGATGCATCTCTTCATGGCACATGGAGTTGACCCCCTAGTTGGATAGGCAGTCAACAAGTACCATTTAGTTGATAGTCAACTGGTTCATCAACATTACATTTGGCAGTTAATTTAGGGCCAAATCATTTATATGGAGTACAATTGCTCTAATGACCAAATTACAAACATATTCACCAAATCTATGATAAAGACTAAATGTGTCAAATTTAGCACTTTGCTTGGGATGAAGGAAGTTGTCATTAAGTGGGGATAATTATGATGTCCCTTCCCCTTACAAACATATTCACCAAATCTATGGCAAAATCCAAATGTGTCAAATTTAGCACTTTGCTTGGGATGAAGGAAGTTGTCATTAAGTGGGGATAATTATAATGTCCCTTCCTTCCCCCCAATTCAAGCTTAAGGGGGATATCAATGTATAATCTTGACTTAGTGGTCATTGCATTTTTTTGGATAGAAACAATTAGATTTTGGCATTAAAAGGTGGCAACTCTACTTGGACAAGAATGGGGTACAAAGTATTAAGGGTGTCTCTATATGCAAATACAACTCATGTCTAGAATAGCGTGGGGAGTGATCGAGCAGAGAGATTCCTTTTGTTTCTAAATTCTTACATTTCTCTCAATTCCTAATGTGCTTGAATAGATTTGAACAAATTGTTTACAAAGAATTTGACAAAAACAATATATTTTAGATGTGGCTTCACAAAACATAGAAGCAATACTACTTATTTTGAACTTGCTTTTGGGCATAGTCCTTTTGGAGCTTTCTATTTGCAACTATTCCTTGTTGAGGATGGCTTCAAGTTCATGGACCTTTAATGGGTCTGCTCCATCTTCAACTTCATTTTCTTGCAGCTCCTCACTTAGGGGAGGCTCCAATAACCCTTCCCTAGGGGTTGGGTGTTCTACTAGAGTGGATGTTGATGATGGCTTCAGGATCACTACTTGGATTGCGAAGGTTGAGCCTTTAGGTTTAGGCTTTACTTTCTCGGTGGAATGCCCATTCGATACTAGGGCCCGTTGGAGATGTAGTGGTCTTCTGTCCTCCAATATTCGATCACCTTCTTTGTTTTCCTTTTGACACGTTGGAAATTGTCTAAGGGGGCCAAGATCTCTTCTTTGGGTATGGGGCTTTTCCTTGTTTTAATTAATCCTTTAGTGTTCAATGGGTAGGTATCCATTAGATGGCTTGCCTATTTATAAATTTGACATCGAGAAGCAGTGCTATCTTATAATAGTGCTTGAGTCCATTGGGATTTGTCCCATTCCAATAGAATCTTGTTAGGAATCCCTTTATCTAGGTCTATCTTTATGTAGATTCGAGCGAAAGAAAACAAACTTTTTTTTTCTTTGTTGCAATCTTGGCAAGAACCTTTTCCTCCCAAAAGTGCATGGGGAAGTTCGAGAGTCTTACCCATATTAGGGCTGAAGCTATTGAGGTTGTTCTTGGGTTTAGATCAGGGATCCATGGGGTGAGGATAAATGGTTTCTCCTCCCTAGAACCAAGGCCCTTCTTGTATATTCCTTCACTTCTCATCTTTGTTGGAGAAAAGAGCTGCAAAAAAACCAATTGAACCTCGGTCTTGTTGGTTCTAGATTTCTTTATTCTACTCCAGAGCTTATCGACTGAGGACCAAAATCCATTAACCTTGCAAATTGATGGTTGCTTTGAATCTACTAGGTTTCGTATTTGGGGTGAGTAGTGCTTGGTCATAGGTGTTACTGTGGCCTTCTCAACTATAAAGATCAAAAGTTGGATCTTGTTCTAGTTTAGTTCTAGTTCTTGCTAAGGGTCACAACTTCGGCTCCTTTGGGAAAGGTTAGGTGTTGGAAGCCTCCATGACATCCTTGAAGGCAAGCACCATTGAGGACAATAGGGAACACAACTCTCTTAGATTGAGCACGTATCCTCCTTTGAACTCCTAGGTTGCAAAAATCCAGAGGGAGACCTCTGTGCATGATTTTTCTCAAAATCCTTTAGCTTGGTAGAGAGCTGAGCTTCTCCATGCTGCATGAAGTTTGCATTAAATGACCATGTCTTTAGAGACCTCTCCAAGTTTGTTTCAGATGGGCATGGTGGTGGCTAGGGATGGAATCCCTAATTGCACATAGTAGAAGAGGGCACCATGCTTTTTTCCAACTTTGATGATTTCTTTTTGGGGTTGGTGATCATTATTATTTATAATAATAAATAATTATTATATTATCATTGATAAAGTGTGACCTCGAATTGTCACATCTTTTAGATTCTATTTCTATATAAAGAGGTCTTTTACCCAATTGTATTTTATCTCATTCACTAACATTATTGAATATCATTTACATATTCATGTGTGGTACTATCTGGACTCTTCAATCCTAAACATTTCATGTCTATTTCTAACAGATGGTTGAATTTCTCTCTATTTCACATAACTCTTTTGCACATGGACTTTGAACAACAAATCTTTCCTGAGCATGATTTATATTGTGAACCACAAGAAGGTCCAAAAGATATCATAATGCCTGCTTTCAGTTAGCAATCTTGTTGTTTTGCATGTTTGATGCTTTGTCTCTGATAACTTTTACCACATTTAATGCCTTTGACTATTTTTATTATGTAAACAATAGTATCAACCAACCACTGGGTATTATCTTCTTAGCCTATAGTGCCCAATATTTTCAAGAAATATGGCCTTGAAGCAGACACAATTAAATTGGTAAATGGCCTATTGGTCACATAGGTCCAACCAATTGCAACATTAAAAGTGATTCTAATCTTGTTGGAATGAACTAGTTCCAATAATTGTTATACAATGTGATTCTCCATTTTCAAGAGGCCGCTGAGAACCAGGACATTTTCAAAAATAGGGCACTTGTAGCTCTTGGGAGCTTCATCAATTTCCTGCAACATATGTTGCCGATATAGTGGGCAAAGAATATTAAATGGGATGCCACAAGCAAATAGGCAGCATGCAATGTGGCTATTGATATCGTCATTGAAAGTGAGAGGCACTTTGTAGGGTTTTGTATTCTTTTTCTAAGAGGATGCTTGCTCCTAAACAACTTTGCTTCTTACTAGGATCTGGTGAAAACAGTTTGCATTTTTGGCACTGCCATTCATGACTCCCTCATGACCTTTTCTCCTTCAATGGTTCAACTTTAACAACATACTTCCATGGTGGTGAATTGATGGGGTATGTTTTCTCTTTTCTCTCACCACCACCAAGAGCACTGCCAGCATTTCCCCCTCCATGTAACCCATGTTCACTAGCATTACCATTTTTTGGCATTGCCAGACCACAAGCAGATGAAGACATTTGAAAATTCCTTCCCACAAGCAAAAACTCATCTACACTTTGGAAACCTGCAAAAATCCTTTCTTCCCATGTAGCCACAAAACTACAACTTGCAAAAATTCTTTTGGCTGACCACAAAACTTTGACAACGAAAAATGAGTTCTTTATAGTTTCATGGAAGACATGTGAGAGCAGAAGGGTTGTGCCCAGGGGAACCCGCCTGTGATCCCGTCCCCTTTTTTCAGGGAATACCTTGTGGGGAACCCGAGGGATGATTCCCCACGTTTGTGGATGGCATCTTGAGTAAACCTGTTGGTGTAGACCAGTGCACCTCACCCAAAGGGATTCGAACTGGGCACTTGCTGGCACGGAACTAGCCAAATACCCAACAACAATTGCGACAATTGGTTGAGCTAACCTCGTGGGTTTGTGATTCCTCTTTTTATCTTAATATTTCTTACTATCTACAAAGCACCTTGTGTGGGTGTGTTTCCCCACCTCCCAATCTGGACTACAGGTTTAGGACCCGTTGCCACAAAATCTGTCATCATGAAAGTGTAAAATCCCCAAGTACCTAAACGATAGATTTGTGTAATTAGGAGGTTGGCCACTGTCACCTCACCAATTCTCCTCTGCTCTTTAGGCTGACTCTCCTCCAGCTCAAGGGAGGTTTCCCTAAATAGGATTGTTGGAGATTAAAGCTATGAAGTGCAAGGTGATATGAAGAGTAATTTCCAGTAAAACAGGTTTGAAAAGTTGCAGAAATAAATAGTGGATGGGAGGACTAGAAATTAGTGCCTAGTCCATCGGGTGAATGGAGTGATAACAAGGCTCAAATGGGAGGTTGTTATAAATATGGAAAAGAGATGCAATAGCTGAAAAGTACAAGCCAAAAGTGCTTTTCTCCTTGCTGCTTGTTGACCCCAAAATATCACCTTTGAGATTTTGATGGTCAAAGGCCAGTTTATCCTTTCATGTTGGCATTCATAGGTTCTTCCGGACAGCACAGGGCTATCATTCAGAGATCTTCCAGGCACATTGGTTCTTATTCTTGTCAGTTAGAGGGTGGTTACTTACATGAATTGAGTTCAGAGCTTGTTCCAGTGTTTTTGTTGGTTATTTCAGGATGAGCTATCAGTTTCAAGCAGAGTATGAGAGACTTGCGGTATTTTGGAACACTTCTTGTCCATGATGATATTATAGACCCCTCATATCAATTATTGGACAACATATTCTTACTCCTTGTCCAATTTTGCTTCTGATGAGTATAAACTCGAGGGTATTTGGACAAGTTTGCTTTTTCAGTGATAAGGTGGCACAAGTGATGATGTGGTAGGATGAGGTGGCGACCCATTGGGTCCCACACGTAAAATTTGGTAAATTTCCTCCTAAAGTTGGGCCCATAAGTTTTCCCAATACATGATAAATAAAGATAAATTAAAGAGAGAGAGAGTTTCCAAGTCATGAAGGTGCCTTAAAAGCAACTTTTAGCTTTTCCTGCCTTTTCCATTTTTCCCTGTTTTTCCCAAGCTTTTCTGCTTTTTCCATTTTTCAGCTTTTGCTTTAGCTCTTGCTTTAATTTTTTGCCTTTTCTACTTTTCCCTCTTCTTTCCTTTTCCTCTCCTCTCTCACTCATTCGACCCATCTCCCCTAATTCATGAACTAATGGCCTATTTTAGTCCAAAGGTTTGCCCTTCTCAAATTTTTTGCCGTATCTCCTTCATTAATCCACATAATTGACTCATTCCACCTCCATTCTTCTCCAAACTTACCCCAGATTTGACTAGAAATCTTGGAAAAGTTCGCTCCACCAGATTCAACAAGTATCCATGCAGTGACACATGGCACATGGACAGGGATCCACTTGGATGATGATTATTGGTTGACCTTTTCCCGAGTTTGGAAAGAGCAAGGCAAATTCCTTCTTCAGTGAGCTATATATTCAACATTCCTCCAAAGTTGTGAGGTTGATCACTCTATTGCAACATCACTATACTCTCTCATTCTCATTTCTCTCTCAATTCTAGCTCTGGATTCTCAGTTCTTGGGAGATCATTGTAACAATTCATGGCTTTTCTTTGTGATGGAGCCATTCCTCTAATTTGACATGAATAAAGAGTTTTATGTGTTGTTTTTGGCCTAAATTCTTCTTGTTCCAATTGATTTCTAAATTATTGCATGTGTTTGGAGCTAATCCTTCAGTGGGGGTCGATTTGGCACCATTGGAGTGTTCTTTTCTTGCTGATTTTTTCTCCTTTTCCTTCCAATAGTTCGCTCTGCTTGAGTTTTCCACCCAAAATTCCACTTTTACTTGTTTTATGCAGGTTTTGGGTGAGGTCAACTAACCCTCATTCAAAGCCCTTGTTTTGTGTTGTTCGATTTGTGGTTTTGCAGGTTTGATCCTATCTATCAAGCAACACATCCTTAGGGTAGCCTCCCTGTGGTTGGCATGCACCAACCCAAACTGAGAGGGGTGAAATCATTGTGACCTTAGGATAGAAACCCCTAAATTAAGTCTACGTTTGATTCCCTCGTATTATAGTTGACTTGAAACCTAGGGTGTCAGATTTAGCCTTAACAAATGGTGCCGTTTTCCAGGGAGAAATCTTAATCCCTAGTAGATGACATTTTGGTGAATTTAGTTCACCTGGCGACTCCACGAGGATCTGGAGCGACTCCACTGAGGATTTTACGAAATCATCTAGATTAAACCCTACCTCACTATTCCCTTCAACAGACTGGCATACTTCATCATCTGTCTTGTCTACACAAACTCCTACTCCTACCACTGTTGCACAGGTAAATCCTGTACCAATCTTTCCAATGGCGGGAGTAAATCAACCAAACCAACCTAATCCACCTAGGGTTGCATTCACTTTCAATCTTTATGTGCCCTTGAATTTGGCTAATGTATCGAACCCCTTGAATGCCCTACCTGCTGAAAATTATGGCAAACACATGCCTAAACTTGCTCGGAATAACGCTACCATTGCAGAATCCCATATTAAGGGCTTTTTGGAATATTTGGAGAACTTGGGCGTAACTGAAGAGGATGTTGTCATGAGGTTATTTGCACAATCATTGACTTTGGATGCAAGAGACTGGTACAAGGCATTGGAAACAAACACTATTGATGGTTGAATCACCTTTCATGACAGATTCATGGACAAATGGTCCCACAAACAGGACAATGCTTTTTTCCTTGATTAAAAAGAATGAAAATGAATCTATGGAGGAATGTAATTCACGTTTCATGAAATCTTACAATAAAATTCCACAAACTGTTAGACCTAATCCTGCAAGTGCTTTGATTTTTTACATTGAACAATTTGATGGACTGTTTGGTGTTTTTTGAAGCAGAAGGAGCCATAAGATTTGGAGGGAGCTTTTAGGGAAGCCATCAAGATGGAGAAACACTTTGCCACTGCCAATCAAGCCAAGATACCATTGCAAGAATTGCTAGATCCACAGGGCAGGAAAGCCTCACAAGCCCCTTCTCAATCAATTGCCCAACCATTTTTAGAGCCCAAGAAAGAACCTAAGAAAGAGGAGGAAGACCTATCTAGCAACCCTCAAGTTGTAAGCTTGCTACAAGACTTAGTTCAAAAACTTAGTATCTAAGACAAGCCCTCACATCAACCTTCTTCATCCCAAAGGCCATTCAATCAACAAAGGAGAAAATTTCAAGCCCATAGGAACTTTGAAAACCTAAAAAATCCCAATCTTAGCCCTGGGGTGAACTTTGTTGGGAAAAATTCACATGATTCAAACCCTTACTGTAGAGCTTGTGACATGCCTCACCCTGAGGAAACTTGTCAACTATTTGCCCAATATGCACATGTCTTCTTAGGGTCAGATAGTTACGAGGATAACATGGTCAATATGGCGGGAGAATTCCATGAGGATTTGGAGGACTCTCAAGATTACCAGTACACCCCTTCCTCATAAATCCAATCTCACAATAGGGGTGTGTTTCAGATTGATTCTACTCTCCACAAAGAAGCCAAATCCACCTTAGATTCACCTGCTGCATGGCTTGCTAGGAAGGAGGAGATACAAAGAGCTAAAGAGATTCGCATGGCTAGGCTAGCGAAACTCCAAAAACAATATGTTAGGAGGAACAAAGCCAAATATCCCCAAACTGTTAGGGATCCTTCTTCATCAAATCCGCCAACCAGCCATGCAAAAAATGGAATTTTGGCAACATCACAAGAGCACAAGCGAACTATTCCTTCAATTTTTGATTAGAATAAGATTGGACATGCAACAAGAGGATTTTTAAACAGTGGTACAGTCACAAATCAACAAACTGTCCAAGGTAAATCTGCTCCAAATCAGAAAACAGTCCAAGGTAATGTTGCTGCCCCCAATGCTGATTTTGCATGTTTTTCCATTGAGGCCGAATTAGCAAAGGTAAAAATCCCCATTCCCCTCAAAGAATTGGCTAAAAATCCTAGTTATGACCAGTCTATTTCCAAATTCATGGGATGTCCTTTAGATGAAGCGAATCTCAATGATGATATTCCTAAAATTTTCCTAGGGACAAATATGTTGATTATTACAGCTTCGTGAGACATCCTCCAGGACACAGACTGAGTGAGTCGGCCTGTGAGAGAGCCCATGAGTTGGGTGTGCCCATGAGATGGGCATGTCGTTCCTCTATGAGACTGAGATGGAACATTGTGTGCCCCTGTATGGGGTGAGGATGCCATGAGATGGGTGTATCGATGCGTGTGCCCATATGGGGTGAGGATGCCCATGAGATGGGTGTGTCATTTGAGATGAAATGATGTGTACCCCTGTGAGGGGTGAAGGTACCCATGTGATGGGTGTATCGTTCTCCTCTGTGTAGAGAGTTGAGACGATGTGGTACTCCAGATTATTCTCCTGTGAGACTTAGTGAGATAGAGATCTGTTGAGTAGGACATCCCTGTGGTTGAGCACAGGTGGACGTGCCCCTAGTGGCTGAGCACTAGTGGGTGTGTGAGATCCCTTGCTTCTAGACAATTCTCCTGTGAGACTCAGTGAGATAGAGATCCGTTGAATAGGACGTCCCTGTGGTTGAGCACAGGTGGACGTACCCCTAGTGGTTGAGCACTAGTGGGTGTGTGAGATCCCTTGCTATATTGTCTAAGAGTAAGATATACCTGTAACCCTAATTGTGATGTAAAGGGTACAGGTCGGCCCCACCATAAAATGAAAGATAATTATTGTAAAAGATAATTAATATTGTAATTATTAATTATATTCTGAGTTATTGAGGTCGGCCCTATTGTGCCTGTTATCGCACGGTTTGTAGGAAAGGTCCAAAGGGCTTGAGTCAGGGCTTAGAACCGGCGTAACAGGAGCTTCCCCACCCACTGTCACCTCGATGGGGAGCTCTTTCTATTTAGGAGGGCAAGTCCAAGGGAGACGTCCCTAAGG
>WSFP011362107.1:0-32978 GCA_009831015.1 Picea engelmannii
TCTCTCTCTCTCTCTATTCCCTCCTCTCTCACCCCCTCTAACACTCTCCCTCTCTCTCTACCCCTCTCTCTCTCTCTCTCTCTCTCTCTCTCTCTCTCTCTCTCTAGACAAGAATATAATGCAGACACAATGATCATCCTCTTTCTCTCCCCAAAATGCAACACCATCATGGTATATGCATGCAAAAACAAAAACAAACATGCTTTTTTATTTTTTAGTGTCATTGGAAAGAAAAATTTGTCTTGTTGTGTAATTGGTAGGCAAATTTGTGTAATTGGAAGAAAATTGTCAATGAAAAGCAAAATTTTGTCTTATTGTGTATTTGGAAGGAAAATTGTGTCTTGTTGTATAATTGGAAGGTAAGTTTTGAAAGGAACCTTTGATATTTTGGTGTGCTTGAAAGGAATTTCTTGTCTTGTTGTATAATTGGAAGGCACGTTTGGTCTTTTGGTGTACTTGGGAGACATTTCTTGTCTTGTTGTATAATTAGAAGGGATTTATTGTCTTGTAGTATAATCAGAAGGCACTTTTGGTCTTATGGTGTACTTGAAAGGAATTTATTTTCTTGTTGTATAATTGGAAGGAAACTTTTGGAAGACACTTTTGGTCTTTTGGTGTACTTGGAAGGCATTTCTTGTCTTCTTGTATAATTTCAATGTACTTTTGGTATTTTGGTGTACTTGGTGCTAGAGGGAAAACCCCCCCTTTAACTACACCAGGGTTTAAGATGTAGACATAGTGAATAACCGTCTAAAAGTTAATCAATTTTACTCTACCCAAAACATACCAAAACTAATGTAAATAAATAAATAATAGAAGAGATCAGGTAACTATACCTTTGATCCCACGTCTAGTGATGATCTTCTCAATCTTGGTAGTTCCACTGACTGCACGTCTCCTCCCAAGGCTAACCTATATCAAAAGATAGGAAAACAAGGACTACACACATGCTATTCTATTCATGAGTTAGGTTTAGATATTAAATGATAAGTATAAATCAATTAAAAATACTTAAAACATCATCATTTGGGATATGAAAATGTTATTCTGTTATTCATCATACAAAGATTACAACTTACAATCTGTGTCTTCCACCATTCCGTGAACCTGGTCTGGGCTCCTCTTTACCATGCTCCAAGTGAACCTTGAATGGACTTCTTCTCTCAACCTTTTGATCACCTCAATGGAAGGGAATGGGTTGAATGGAGGAAGAAGGGGATGATGAGGGAATGCTAAGGGGATATCTCACAAAAGGCAAGCAATATCTTGGGCAAGGAGGGGAAGTGAAATTGGGAAGAGTTTCACTGTTTTTATGCTTGGATTTAAAATGATACCCCAACACCTCCTTTTATATGACAAAAGGATGGTTATTCGGTTGGGTGACAAGGTATAATAGGTGGACTAGTTGGGAAACTTCCAATATCCCATGAATTTCAATGGATTCCTTGTAAATTTTTATTTTTTGCAACTTTTGCAAGTATACGCGGGATGTAATGGTGCAACAAGCTTATGTACACTAGTTGTAGTGGTACAGAAAGTGTATGTACGTGGGATGTAATGGTGTAGGGTGCGTACATCTTCTAAAAAATGGTTTTTTAAGAAAAGCTTCTCAGCAGTGCTTTGGAAAATTATGCAAGAAAGAAGGCCAATGCCATGTATGCATGAGTAAGGAATTTTAGGGATATAACATATGCCCCCTAATGTGTGAGGTTAGAAGAGAAACTGATGGCCAAAATACATTACAATATCTTCACCAATGTACAAAATCGAGTGAGCCCGAGACCAGATTTCGAGAGGTGCCATATGCAAAATAACAATTGTCTCTCCAAGGTAGTCATACCCATGCTTGAGATGAATTAAATCATGGTTTACAATCAAATACATTGAAAATCCATGTCATATAACTATATAAAGTGTAGATGTGAGAAATACACAACGGATCTACATCTCAAAATCAGTCGAAGATATACAAGTATAGTATCCATATTCAAGAAGCTAGTGACACCTGATGGTTGGAGATGAGGTCTTCATAACTCGAGCAACAACTTCAAAATATTCAAAAATCAAGTAGGAGTACAATGGGAGTGTATAAATCACTACCCTGAGGTCTTTGACGGCTCATCGCGAAAACACATGAGGATCTCGATGACCAGGCAAAGAACTTCGTTGATTTTGAATCTAGACTTGATGGAACTCTCGGGATGGATGACTCATGAAGGTCAAGAGACAAACTGCAGAAAGGGCGACTGAGGTTGAGTGAAACTTCCTATGGAAAAAATCATGAAAGATTATCAGACTCAGGGAACATGACATTGACATAAGTTCACGATGCAGGAGGCAATGCAAACTCTCCATGTGTTTGGAAGAGTAACCAAATAGAGGAGGAAACAAATCTATGTAGCGAGAAAAAATTCCTAAGGTCATACTATATACCAATGATTGATGAACAAATGAAAGGATTTGCTTTGTCCAAGGGCGACTCTCTGTGCTATTGAAAAAGAATAGATATTTACCATCCCCTTTTATTGGAATATTTGATTTTTTTTTCTTTTTCAAATTTTTAAGAGCTTGAAAAAGAATAAAAGAATGCTACATTATAAAGGAGGAACGAGTGTCGAAAGCAAGCATACTAGTTCCAAGTGCAAGGAACATACTAATGCTCAAAGCAAGGAGAGATGTGTAGGAAAATGACACTAGGGGAAAATTCCTCTATGGGTCAAGGTGTCAAGTCGCAGAGGCAAGAAGTGCTATAAGGCTTGCATATAAGGCATGCTTCAAAGGTTCAGTTGAGAGAAACATGGAGGTGACATTATGCCAAATATGCAAAGATGCAAATGTGATTAAGAAAGACACAATGAGACCCCTTCTATGTAATTTTTACTAGGCCATATAAGGTAATATTGATAGTTTTTTCACATTTAGAGAGTCTAAAAAAATGTAAAAGAAGACTCCAAGGAGTACCTTTTTCAGAGATAGTCTAGTCAGTTCAAAAAAGGGTTAAAATTGCACCGAAAAGACGTCTATTCAAAACCATTTTAACTAGTGTGACAAAGACAAGATCACTCAGAAATATTTTCAATTTTAAGGAGTCTGAAAAGAGATTAACTATGGACTCACAACCTTTTTCTGAGTTTAGTTTCCTTAGCCCGGAAAAGTATAGAAGTAACTAAGGAGAACTCTCTCAATGATATGAATCTCCCGACAATACGAATCTCCTGACGCATACCTTTTTCTGTTATAATCTACAGGATGGAAAAGGGGTAAAATCATACCAGTAGATGTTCTTTTAGACCAATTTAATGAGTGTGAAGGAACAAGGTCACTCGATGATATTTTCAATTTTAGGGAGTCTGAAAAGAGCTTAACTATGGACTTTGTGGGGGTTCCTTTTTCGTAAGTAATCTCCAAGGCCCAAAAAAGGTGATAAACGAAAACAAAAGAGAATTTTCCTTTTTCTAAGATTTAGACCCTCAGGATCGAAAAAGGTTTAAACTTACACCTGAGAATACTCTTCTAGCGAACTGAAGTTCCTAGATCATACCTTTATTCATAAAATTAGTCGTTCGAAATGAAAAAGGGGTAAACTACCGTTGGACAGATGTAACAGTGTGAAGGGAAACAAGATCGCTCGGTAATATTTTCATGTTTATAGAGTCTGAAAAGGGCTTAAAGAAGACTCCAGGGGGTTGCTTTTCTCAGTTAATCCATACAAGATCGAAAAGAATAAGTACAGTCTCGTCGGATGTTGCTTTCGAATTTTGAAGCGAGCTTGAAAGACAACAAATCATGTTCATTTGGAAGTCCCGAGGGTAAGGAAAAGAATGATGGTGCACCAAACGAATGAGGCTTGATCTCATAATCACGACAGGAATAACAAGGATTCCCGAGCCTAGAGTCATTACTGACAGCATGGATGCCAAAATGCATCAAGGATCTACCTAGGGAATCCATGTACAGGTAGGCTCTACCACCTAATTACGAAACTTCTAGATCAGCTCCATATCGCACTTCGATCGGGTTGATCCTATGGAAAAGCGGAAAAGACAATGAGATGTGGAAAGTGGAGATGAAATCCTAATTTATATGCAAAAAATTGGAAAAACGACTTTTACCAAAGGATACTAAAAAGTGACCCATCCCTAAAAAAATTACCAAACCAAAAGGAAAAGAGTACTGGAATGTCCAATGAGAAACTCAGAAATGGAATCAAGTGATCACCAAGCCAGGAAAAAATGACAAAGGGGGTCAAAAAGTGGCAAAAAAGGCCAAAAAAGTCTATAAATAGAAGCTGACAACTCATTTTTACCATTGCAATTCGAAAATTAACCAAAAGGAGGAAAAACGCCTATGTTAAAAGAATTGATTTTGGGAGCTTCAGTGGATGAAACGAACTTCTACTTGGACCAAGTAAGTACAAAATCATCCCTCTTTCATTTCCATACTTCATTTGTGAATTAGTTTTAATTTTTGAGGGGGCACGCTTTCCCAAAAAGAGCGACCATGCATGTATGCAGGATGTCCAAGGATAACCCATGTATGTGCTCAGGCCAAAAAAAATCTTCTCGCATACATAAATGACTGTGTCCAATACATCCCATGTACACCTTTGTAAGCTTGGAAAAATAAAAATACAAGTACTAAACTTCCTCCATTTTTCCATGGAACAAGATGTATGTCCACTGGAGGGAGATGGAGCACAATGATATTGACATTTTGGTCGAAGAGGAGCCTACAACCATCGTCACACTAAAACAATGCGGGCTATGGAATTTCTTCCAGTGTTTGTTTATGAGGGCACAACCCATATTACTCAATGATCTTGTGGATTATTGACACCCAGATGCAGAGGCATTCATGCTAGAGGGTCAGTCGATGACCCCCATGACAAAGGATATTTACTTCCTGACTAACCTCTCGAGGAGAGGGGAGCTAGTCAATATGAGGACATTTCCCCCTCGGTCTTTCAACATCAAGGATTATATCTGGATGTACTGTGAGGCCAGTAATGAGAAGGTAGGTTCTCTGGTGACGATTCATAAGATCACTAGTTTTTCTCTGCGAGTGATCTTGTTGTTGATTGGGCATATTACTGGATCTGCAACCCTACATCAGGCCTCCCAGGCACACATGTATTGTGCCATTCAGTGTCAGGAGGCACACATTTTCGACTAGAGCATGACCATGCTTATGTGCATGAAGAGACAGTTGACAAAGTGTCAACAACGTACCAACAAGAACTCTGGGTTCAATATGATTTATGTTTGTTTTTCTTTGAGAGGGTACCCAGTATCAGTCCCAGAGAGATGGTACGGGGGCACGTAGCCTCCTTCCCAGTGGTATGCAAGTGGGCAACATTTCTGCAACGACAAGGTGTAGGGAGGACCATAGAGGCTTTCGACGACATGTTCTTCGACTGGTGGGCATGACAGATTCTAGCGATCGAGGATTACCCTTATTCTAGAATCAAATTCTCCAGAGATTTGGATATACCCATGCCTCCCGGAGAGGAGTGAGGCGAGACAGGTAACATGATTTTAATGTTATTTAATTTTTAATTTTTTTTATATATCATTTGTATATGTGTATAGAGTACCGACTCTTGTGTATATGTTATGTATAGATGTGGGACCAGTGCACCCAATGGAGTTCGCAAGGGTTTGACGATGACCTCAACCAGAGGCATGACTAGCAACAACTGGAGGAACAACAACTGCAGGGGGACCTCCAGCTAGAGAGGCTAAGAGAGTTTTGAGATGAGTGGAGTGCAACCTCACTGCACTCACTCGCACCGTACCCATGGCTGAGATCAAGAATCTCCCACCGTCTATGTAGCCTCACGTAGTAGGGGTGCCAAGGACATGGGTCCAACTATTCTAGCATTTGGCCATTGTCGTTGTGCATTATGACAGGGCCAATAGGCCCCATGCTTAGATAAGATATACCTTTGATGTACTGAGGGCACTTTTTTTACATGTATTTTTTGAGGGCATAAGCCTAGCGATGTATACTGAACACTATTTTTTGAGGCATTCACACCCACCTATGTACTCATGAAACTTTTTGATATATATATATATATGTACACATCTTATTTGTGTTATGGATTACATCTTTTACAAATGTATGTACATGTTTATGTGTGTGCTTTTTCTTTTTTGTGTGTGCAACATGCCAATCTAATATTTGATTAGCTATAAGAGTATCTGTCATATGATTAAATCTCCTAGGAACATGGATATATGTAATGTAATCGAAGTAACGTTCTAAGAGACATACCCTAAGGAAACATGAGTGAAAAATGGGATCATAAACGTGGTAAAATATATTTAACTGGGACACAACCAGTTGAGCATCTAAGTAGACCCAAATATGAGGAATGTTGTGTGACAAAGCGTCACGAAGAAATTCTATCATTGCACTATATTCAGAAACATTTTTTGTAGCGTCACCTAGACAAATACCTTTGAAGGATAGAAACCGGCCTCCAGGTGTGAAAATCACCCAATCTGTGGAAGCAAGCCTCTAAGTGTGTCGAATAGCGTCGTCCGTGAACCTAAAATATCCTTCTGGTTCACTTGGCATCTACCACAGTGAAAAAAAAGACATAAATAACTACACGTCCACAAAACAAAAAAAGACAAAAACTGTATAAGAAGTTATACATATGTACAAGAAGTCACCCAGGTGACCGACCAAAGAGTCATACTTCTTGAGGTAGAGCCCATTTCTAGGCTCTACCAAGGCATTTCCTTCCAAATCAACTAGACGGTAAGCACCCTTCTTCAAGACCTCTTTCACAATGAACATTCCAAACCACATAAGTTTGAACTTGCCTGCCCCTAGGGTATCTTTGTCTTGATCATAGACCAGGAAATGATCACCTTTAGAGAAAATTCGAGGACGAACGAACCGATCATACTGACACTTGACTCGTTTCTTATGAGCCTAATTGGCTAAGGATACATCACAATATTTCTCATCAAGCTGCTTGAGATATAGTAGGCGTTCCTCAAGAAGTGAAGTGTTTGGCAATAATTCCATTGCCAACTTTAAAGAATAAATCTGGCACTTAATAGGTAAGACTGCTTCCATCCCATATACGAGTTGAAAAGATGAAAAACCAGTGGCAGTATTCATAAACATTCAGTAGGCCCACAACGCTGAGTACAACATCAAATGCCAATTTTTCTTGGCATAATTGATCGTCCACTGAAGAATAATATTGAGAGACTTATTCACAACTTCAACCTTACCATTCAGTTTTGGGTAATAATGTGATGAATGTTGTTTCCTGAACCCGAGATTTGACGTTAACTTAGTCATCATTTTGTTTTGGAACTGACTGCCATTTTCAGTGAAAATCTCCTTTGGGATGCCCAACCTTGCTACTATCTGATTAAAGATGAAAATAGTTTTTTTTTCGACGTCATTGTTAAACGTTAGAATAGATTCGACCCACTTTGTGAAATAGTCTAATGTTGCGATGATGTAACGAAGCCCTCTGGCTGAGGTCGGGTGACATGTAGTGAAATCAATCCCCCACTTGGTGAAAGGACCAACAACAATGACATGAAACATAGGAGCAGGATGTGGCCGCATCTTCTGACAGAAGATCTGACACGAGTGGCACTTCTTGACAGCCTCAATGCAATCCTTGTTCAATGAGGGCCAGAAGTAACCTACACGTAGAATCTTTTGGGTTGTTTTGAACCCAAACATATTACCACCACATGCTCCAGTGTGAAAGTTGTTCAAAATGAGCTTTGTTTCTTCATGGATAAGACATCGATGAAGAATACATTCCACGCCTCAACGATACAAAGTATCATCGAGTATAAGATAATTTTGTTCCTGATGTAGAATGCATTGACGCTCATCGCGAGAATCAGAAGAGGGGCACTTCAAAGTCTGGATATAGACTAGTATATCTCCATACCAGGGGTTCGAAGATGAAATAATAAAATATCTTCTTTGATAGGCGATTCTTCGGGCGTGATATCACAAGACTCGACTGGAAGTTCCAAAATGAGTTCGACAAAGACCAATGACTTTTTGGATTTCACGGAAACAAAATACAAGTCAAACTCCTCGAGGATTACAATCCATCTACTGATCTTTCCACCAATGACCCATCATGTTAACACATATTGGAAAGGGTTCATGATAGCAATGAGAGTGGTCTTGTGAAGAAAAATATAGTGTCGAAATTGTTGGAAAGCATGGACTGCTGCCAAAGAAAGCTTCTCAATGTGATAATAGTTGAATTCTGGCCCAACCAGGCCTTGACTAAGGTAATATATAACGTGCTCTTCGAGTAGATCATCTTCTTGAACCAAGACCATGTCGATGGTCGACTCTGCATCAGCGAAATACAACAAGAATTCTTTGTTATAATCGGGAGGCCAGAGTAGAGGGGAAGACATCAGGGTGCTTTTCAATGCTTTGAAGGAACGCTAAGAAGCTTCATTCCAACAGAATGGGACTCCCTTTTTTAAGAGAAACATAAACTGTTTAGTGGTCTCGATGTAATTCATGACAAAATGCTAAAGAAAATTTGCTTTCCCATGTAATCTTTGAAGTTGGGGTATCGTGCTGGTGGGAGGAAATTGAACTATCACCTCAACCTTGAGAGGATAGACCATGATCCCTGTTGTCAAAACAATAAAATGTAAGAGATGAACTAACGTCTCGAAAAAACTTCATTTGTTAGGATTCAAGTGAATCTGATAGTAGCGACATCGTTCAAAGATTAGTCGAAGATGAGCGGGATGATCAGATCTCTTGTGAGAGCATGATTCTAGATCATCTATATACTCCTCGACTATATGTCTATGGTCGTGAAAAGAAAACAACATGGCCCGCTGAAATGTGGCTCTAACATTCTTTAGGCCAAAAGGCATCTTATGATATGTGAACGTGCCCCAAGGACAAATAAAAGTTGTTTTATGTTGGTCTTTGGGTTTGATTTGAATCCGATTGTATCTCGAGAAACCATCCATGAATGAAAAGACCTCGTAACTGGCACACTCATCGAAAATATGATCGATGAACAGGGTGGGAAAGTTGTCTTTCAGACAGGCCTTATTCAAATCACGGAAGTCCATGCACACAAAATCATGCCATGTTCCTTGTTAACCAGAACTAGGTTTGACACCCATTCCATCAACTCTACGTGGTAGATAAAACTAGCTTTGAGTAGCTTTTCTACTCTTGCCTTAATTGTTGCATCCTTTCGAGGATTTACCAGACGAAGCTTCCGTCAGATTGGTTTGGCATTAGGATAAGTCATAATTTCATGATCGACAATTCGTGGGTCAATTCCTGGCATTTCCTTGTAAGACCAGGAAAAAATGTCATGGTATTGAATAACTCAGTATAATTCCAAATATATTCGAGGGAACAATCCTCTCCGACGAAGACATTCTCCACAATGCCAGGGGTTTTGGAGATATCTATTGGAATTTTTGTAGTGATACTTGCCATGTTACCCTCGACATAAACTCTCTGGGTAGCTAGAGGATTGATAGGACAAGAATTATCTCCATTCACAGTTGAAACAAATTCTCCTGCCTATATTCTCCTTAAATCAAGAAGGAACTAAGACCTATGATGTAGATCATCCCAAGGTCGATCGGGACCAGTCAATGCCTCAAGAATCACCTCGTTAGAGGGAAAGACCAGCTCTAAAGGATCTTGAGTGGAAAGAGAACCTTGAGCCCAAATAGGCTTGAGAACTGGGTCTAACTCCTATGGGGGATTCGGATCAGGGTTGGCTGAAGTTTGTTGGACAATGTTGTATGCAACCTCAACCACGGACAAGGGCATGGTCATGCCAGGATTCCCTATCCCTTCCATCGAGGCTGATGGGGAAGGTAGAGTCCATGGATCATTAAAGTATCTCCTTGAAGCAATGATACTTGTAGAATTGCAACCCTAGGCTGGTCGAGAACAATGATATAAGCTTGACATCGCCAGAAGGCGGCGGGTAATGGAAAGTTCCCATCAACGATGGAAACAAACCAACACCTAAGTTTAAAATGTCGGGTTGTGGATTATCAATCATCAGGACCATGGGATCCCCTGATGAAGGGTTAGGATGGGAGAAGGACAACTGGTCAATGTCATAATCCATCCCTCATGCGGAAAACAAAAGACCTGAAAAACCGTAGCAACCACTGCATTCATCGCATAAGTCCAACTCCTTTCTAACAACAGGGTGTAGTCAAGAGGCGCATCGACCACTTCAAATTTGACACACATGGTTTTTCCTCCCAAATGCATGGGGAAAGAAGGAATGATTCCATGTGGTCTTAATGACCGACCTTCAAATGTTGTAATCAATGTAGGCGATGGAGACAAACCAGGTTTGCCAATGGCATTCCAACATGCCAATGACATCACACAAGTCAAGGCGCCCTCATCAACCACTATACAAAAAATGTTCTGAGTAAAATATTTCAAGGTGTAAGCCACTACTATCTAAAATGTAATGTGGTAAGGAAGACGGGGTTTCAAGTCAGTTGGATAAAAAATGATCACTCTTGGGTTACAAGTCTCTACCGATCCCAAGGCGGATAACAAAGACTTTCTTTGTGAAGGTAAACTATGGAGGACTTCCAAATAAGACATCACATAAGGGGTCTATGCCAAATCTTCCACAATGGAGTAGTTCTGGGTGTCCCTCACATTTGGATTATGATAAGCCTTCTTAAACACACCTTTTGGGATGCGAGTCATCGTTTCGCCCGCCGCCTTCTCAATCTTGAGAGGAGTCAGTGGGTTCATTTCTTCTTTTCCCTTTTGGGCAGATTTCAACATTCTATAATCTCGAGCCTCGGTTGCTATATTATCCTCTACATTCATCATGTAAATATTCACAAATGGGTTGTTATTGGTAGGCGCGGGGGGTCCCTAACTGCCCCCTTTCGTGCTCGAGGATATTGGAGCTTGAGCCATGTTTTTCCCTTGTGGAAAAGGGTTCGTCAACAAAGAAGGATGTTGTTGCACCAATATCTTCTGAGCTTATGCAATCTAAGGGAATAAATGAGTCGGGTGGTCTTCCATGCAAATATACAAGGATACTTCGACTTCTTCTCCATTTTCCCCCCACCAACATTATTGGTAGCATTTTTGTCCCCTTTACCCTTCTTATTCTGTTGTTTCTTATTTACCTCGGGATATTGGTTGGCCTTAGGGTTCATCAAATGCACACTATGTACGTCTAACGTCTGAGTAGGGGGAACAACCGAACTCGGATTTTGGCTGGCCACAGTCTGTTGTATTGAAAATTGTTGCAATTGATTAGACAACAGGTCCGTGGACTTGTTTTTCACTAAGCCCATAATACCATCGACATGGGGTCCATAATTTTCCTTTTCCTTATCAAGAATAGACCACGGTGCATATGGAAAAATCTCATAGAACATGACGGATTGAGAGTAGATCAGTTCAAGCTATTGCGCTCTCATAATCACCTCCTCTTCTGAAAACACTCTCGAAGTCGCTACATCCTTAGATATGAAGGGAACCAAAGGCTTCAAGAACCACTCAAGAAATAAAGAAGGAGGGAACTGGACCTTAATTAAGCTCTTTTGATGTCGCCATTCTCGGATATGATCCGAGATATGGTCGGCCTTAGTTTTCTCAAAGTTGGAAAACAATTCAATGTCAGTTTCGTATCTCACAGGTAACTGGAAATGGTTCAAGAAGACCATTGCCAAGTCATTGAAGTAAGAGTACCTCGAGCGATCGAGCTCAATATACCATTTCAGAGCACCCCCTATAAGAGTGCATTGAAAAAGGTGCAACTAGACAGAGTCGTCCCTTAGCGAGTTTGACAAGCACCATAAATGAAAAGTTGTCACATGATCACCTGGATCTTCACTAGGATTTCCTTCAATTTTAAGAATATCTGAGGGAAACTTAGTCAGAATGGGGGGCCAACACGGATTGTGAAAAATTGGGTCGTTCAGTAATCTCGACAAGTCTGGCAGATGTAGCGTTGCCAGAAATGGTAGTTTTGGTTGTGAACTATTTACAGGAAAAGAGGGTCCTGGAGTTTGACTGGCACTAGGTTGTCATGAAAACTTGGACTGTTGGCCAGGATTCTGGTAGAAACGATGGCCTCGACCATCATAGGGAAACTATGTATGTTGGGGTATCATCGGTTGGCTCCCGTAATTGGATGACATAGCTTGTGCAAGGATTTCTCCCTGCATTGTGTTCCTAGGATTTTGGAAGGGGATGACCCCAGCCGATCTGAAGGGCATAGGTATGGAGCCCTGCCTAGTTCTCCATTGAGCAGGGAAGGAGTTTCCCCCAACCGAAATCCCTTGCAAGGGAAATGATCCTTGCCAAGGATTCAAAAGACCCTGAGTGGAGAAAACTCCAGTTGTCACTCCCTTTGAAGGAATAGTACCTTGCACCGGGTTATGTTGCCCAAAACCGGGGTTTCCCCCAGCCGAGACAACAACTGAAGAAAAATATTTGTTCCCAAATGCGCTAAACAAAGAGAACGACATATATACCACTGGAATTGTATAAGACGAAGGTCCTAAACCTCCTCCACCAAAAAATCTATAATTTGGCATGCTATACATATGTACAAGAAGTCACCCAGGTGACTAACCAAAGAGAAATACTTCTTGAGGTAGAGCCCATTTCTAGGCTCTGCCAAGGAATTTCCTTCAAAATAAACCAAATGGTAAGCAACCTTCTTCAAGACCTCTTTCACAATGAATGGTCCAAACCACATGGGTTTGAACTTGCCTGCCCCCGGGGGATCTTTGTCTTGATCATAGACCAGGAAAAGATCGCCTAAAGAGAAAATCCAAGGACAAACATAATGATCGTACTGACACTTGACTCATTTCTTATGAGCCTCATTGGCTAAGGATGCATCACAATGCTTCTCATCGAGCTTCTCGAGATATAGTAGGTGTTCCTCAAGCGGTGAAGTGTCTGGTAGTAATTCCACTGCCAACTTTAAATAAGGAATATGACACTCAATAGGGAAGATTTCTTCCATCCCATATACGAGTTGAAAAGGTGAAACAACGGTGACAGTCTTCACATATTTTCGGTAGGCCCACAACGTTGAGTACAACATCAAATGCCAATTTGTCTTGGAAAAATTGATCGCCCACTGAAGAATAGTCTTGAGAGACTTATTCACAGCTTCAACCTGACCATTGGGTTGCAGGTAATAAGGTGACAAATGTTCTTTCCTGAACTCAATATTTGACGTTAACTCAACCATCATTTTGTTATAGAAGTGACTTCCATGGTCAATGACAATCTCCTTTGGGATGCCCAACCTTGCTACTATTTGATTAAAGATGAAAAGAGTTGTTGTTTCGTCGTCATTGTTAAACATTGGAATAGCTTCGACCCACTTTCTAAAGTAGTCTACTGCTACGATGATGTAATGATGCCCTTTGCTGAGGTCGGGTGACATGTAGTGAAATCAATCCCCCACTTGGTGAAAAGACCAACAACAGTGACATGAAACATAGGAGCAGGATGTGACCACATCTTTCGACAAAAGATTTGACACGGGTGGCACTTCTTGACCGCCTCAATGCAATCCTTGATCAACGAGGGCCAAAAGTAATCTACACGTAGAATCTTTTGGGTTTTTTTGAACCCAGACATATGACCTCCACATGCTCCAGTGTGACAGTTGTTCAAAATGAGCATTGCTTCTTCATGGATAAGACATTGACAACGAATGCAGTCCACGCCTCGACGATACAAAGTGTCATCAAGTATAAGATAATTTTGTGCCTGACGTCGAATGCTTTGATGCTCATCACTGGAAGAAGAAGTAGGGGACTTCAAAGTCTGGAGATAGACTAGTATATATCCATACCAGGGGTTCGAATATTCAATTAGAAAGAGATCTCCTTTAATAGGTGATTCTTTGGGCGTGATTTTACAAGACTCAACCGGAAGTTCCAAAATGAGTTCGACAAAGACCAATGAATTTTTGGATTTCACGGAACCAAAATCCAAGTCAAACTCCTAGAGGATTACAATCCATCTACTGATATTTCCGCCAATGACCCGTCGTGTTAACACATATTGGAAAGTGTTCACGACAACAATGAGAGTGGTATTGCAAAGAAAAATGTAGTGACAGAACCATTGGACAGCATGGACTGCTGCCAAATAAAGATTCTCAACATGATAATAGTCGACTTATGGCCCAACCAGTCCTCGACTAAGGTAATATATAACGTTCTCTTCGAGCAGATCATATTCTTGAACCAAGACCATGCCGATGGTTGGCTCTACAATAGCCAGATAAAACAAAAAGTCTTTGTTATAATCGAGAGGCCAGAGTAGAGGGGAAGACATAAGGGCACGTTTCAATGCATCAAAGGAGTGCTAAGCATATTCATCCCAACATAATGGGACTCCATTTTTCAAGAGACGCATAAACCCTTTAGTGATCTCGATGTAATTCATGACAAAACACTGAAGAAAATTTGCTTTCCCCTCTAAGCTTTGAAGCTGGGGTATCGTGCATGGGGGAGGCAATTGAACTATCACCTCAACCTTGAGAGGATCGACCATGATACTTGTTGTCGAAACAATAAAACCTAAGAGACGACCTGACATCAAGCAAAAACTGCATTTGTTAGGATTCAAGCGAATCCGATAGTAGCGACATCGTTCAAAGATTATTTGAAGATGAGTGGGATGATCAGATATCTTGCGATATCATGATGCTATATCATCTAGATAATCCTCAACTATATGTCTATGGTCGTGAAAAAAAAATGACATGGCCCACTGAATGGTGGCTCCAACATTCTTTAGGCCAAAAGGCATCTTACGATATGCAAACGTGCCCCAAGGACAAATAAAAGTTGTTTTGTTGATCTTCGGGTTTGATATGAATCTGATTGTATCTCGAGAAACCATCCATGAATGAAAAGACCTCGCAATCGACACACTCATAAAAAATTTGATCGATGAATAGGGTGGCAAAGTTGTCTTTAAGAAAGGCCTTATTCAAATCATGAAAGTCCATGCACACACGAATCATACCATGTTTCTTGTTAACTGAAACTGGGTTTGACACCCATTTCGTCAACTGTACGGGGTAGATAAAATCGACTTTGAGTAGTTTTTCTACTTCTGCCTTAATTGTTGCTGCCTTTGGAGGATTTACCAGACAAATCTTCTATCAGACCGATTTGGCATCAGGATAAGTTGTAATTTCATGCTCGACAATTCATGGGTCAATTCCTGGCATTTCCTCATAAGACCAGGAAAAAATGTCACAGAATTCCTTGAATAACTCAGTATAAGTTTGAATCTCTTTGAGGGAACAATCCTCTCTGACGAAAACATTCTCCACAATGCCAAGGGTTTTGGAGATATCTATTGGAATCGTTGTAGTGATACTTGCCATGTTACCCTCGGCATAAACTCCATGCGTAGCCAAAGGAATGATAGGATAAGAATTATCTCCAATCACGGTTGAAAACAAATCTCCTACCTCTATTCTCCTTAACTCAAGAAGGAAGTAAGATCTATGATGTAGATCATCAGAAGGTCGATCGGGACCAGTAAATGCCTCAAGAATTGCCTCGTCAGAGGTAAAGACTAGGTCTAAAGGATATTGAGTGGCAAGAGAACCTTGAGCCCCAATAGGCTCTAGAACTGGATCTAAATTCTGTGGGGGAGTCAGATCAGGGTTGGCTGAAGTTTTCTAGACAATGTTGTACACAACCTCAGTTGCGGACATGGTTATGGTCATGCTAGGATGCCCTATCCCTTCCATCGAGGCCAATGGGGAAGGTAGAGTCAATGGATCGTTAAAGTAGTTCGTTCGAAACAATGATACTTGTAGAATTACAACCCTCAGCTGGTCTAGAACAGTCGATATAAGCTTGACATCGCCATAAGCTGGGGGGTAATTGAAAGTTCCCATCAACGATGGAAACAAACCAACACCTAAGTTGACAATGTCGGGTTGTGGATTATCCAATCATCGATACCATGGAAGCCCCTAATGATGGGTCAGGATGGGAGAAGGACAATTGGTCAATGGTCACAATCTGACCCTCATTCGAAAAACAAAAGACCTGAAAAACCGTAGAAACCACTGCATGCATCGCATATAAGCCCAACTCCTTCCTAACAATAGGTTGTAGTCGAGAGGCACATCGACCACTTCAACTTCGACACACACTATTCTTCCTCCCAATTGCACGGGGAAAGAAGTAATGATTCCATGTGGTCTTAATGACCAACCATCAAACGTCGTAAGCAACGTAGGCGACGAAGACAAATCGAGCTGGCCAATGGCCTTCCAACATGCCAATGACATCACACAAGTCAACACACCCTCATCAACCATTATACAGAAAACTTTTCAAGTAAAATATTTCATGGTGTAAGCCACTACTATCTCAAACGCAATGTGGTAAGGAAGTGGGGTTTCAATTCAATTGGATAAAAAATGATCGCTCACAGGTTACAAGTCTCTACCGATCCCAAGGCAGATAACATAGCTTTTCTCTATGCAGGGAAACTCTCAAGGACTTCCAAAGCAGACACCGCGCAAGGTATTTGTGAAAAATATTCCACAATGGATTAGTTTTGGGTGTCCCTCACGTTTTGATTATGAGTATCCTTCTTAAACACACCTTTTGGGATGTGATTCATCATTTCTGCCACCACCTTCTCAGTCTGAAGAGGAGTCAGTGGGTTCGTGGCTTCTTTTCTCTTTTCGGAAGATTCCATCATTATGTAATCTTGAGCCCTATTCTCTATATTAGCCTCTACATTCATCATGTAAATATTCATGGCTAGGTTGCTATTGGTAGGCGAGGGGGGTCCTTGACTGCCCCCTATCGCGCCTGAGGATGCTAGAGCTTGAGCCATGTTTTTCCCTTGTGGAAAAGGGTTTGTCAGTAAAGCAGGATGTAGTTGTGCCAATAGATTCTGAGCTTATACAAGTCGAGGGAATAGATGAGTTGGGTGGTCTTCCATGGAAAGATTACATAGATACTTCGACTTCTTCTCTATTTTTCCCCCACCAACATTATTGGTAGACTTTTTTTCCTCTTTACCCTTCTTATTCTGTTATTTCTTTTTCCCCCCAAGCTATTGGTTGGCCTTGGGGTTCGTCGACTACACACTATGTACATCTAATGTCTCGGTAGGAGGAACAACCGAACTCAGATTCTGGCTGGACACAGTCTGTTGTATTGAAATTTTTTGCAATTAATTAGACAATAGGTCTGTGGACTTGCTTTACGCTAATCCCACAATTACATCGGCATGGGGTCCAAAATTTTCCTTGGCCTTATCGAGAATAGACCGTGACACATCTGGAAAAATATTATAGACCACGTTGGATTGAGAGTAGATCAGTTCAAGCTAATGTGATCTCATAATCACCTTCTCTTTTGAAAACACTCCAGAAGTCACTACATCCTTAGATATGAAGGGAACCAAAGACTTAAGAAACCACTCAAGCAATAAAGTAGGATGGAATTGGACCTTAATTAATCTCTTTTAATGCCACCATTCTTGACTATGATCCGAGATATGGTCGGCCTTTGTTTGCTCAAAGTTGGAAAACAATTCGGTGCCGATATCGTATCTCATAGGTAACTGGAAATGGTGTAAGAAGATCGTCGCCAAGTCGTTGAAGTAAGAGTACCTCGAGTGGTCGAGCTCAATATACCATTTTGGAGCACCCCCTATAAGAGTGTGTTGAAGAAGGTGCAATTGGACAGAGTCATCCCTTGGTGAGTTTGACGAGCATCATAAATGAAAAGTCGTCACATGATCACCTGGATCTTTGCCAGGATTTCCTTCAAATTTCAAAATATCCGAGGGAAAATTAGTCTGCATGGCGGGCCAACACAGATCATGAAAAATTGGGTTGTTCATTAATATCGACAAGTCTGACAAATGTAGCATTTCCAGAAATGGTAGTTTTGGTTGTGAACTATTTACAGGAAAAGAGGGTCCTGGAGTTTGACTGGCACCAGGTTGGTAGGAAACGTTGGACTATTGGCCAGGGTTCTGGTAGAAACTGTGGCCTCGACCAGCATAGGGTAACTGTGTCTGTTGGGGTATCATCAAATGGCTCCCCTAATTGGATGAAATATCTTGTGTAGGTATTTCTCCCTGCATTGTGTTCCAAGGATTTTGGAAGGGGATTCCCCCAGTCGATCCGACAGGAATAGGTACGGAGCCCTGCCCAGGGTTCCATTGAGAATGGAAGGGGTTTCCCCCAACCGACATCCCTTGCGAGGGAATTGATCCTGACCAAGGATTCCAAAGACCCTGAGTGGAGAAAACTCCATTCGTCACTCCCTTTGAAGCAATAGTACCCTGCACCGGGTTATGTTGCCCAAAACCTGTTAGAATATAATGGATGTGCTCGTTTAACCATAGACAATATAACAATATTATCACACAACCATAGGCCGAAGCCACCCCCGAGCACCTTAACCTTGACAGAGAAATATTCCAAAAGAAAAGCCTAGGCTTAATAGCCAAAAATATGGCGCACCTCTCTCCAAGGATAGCGCACCAAGAATGAATAACAAAATTTTATCAGAGAGTCCAACCCAAAAAACTAAAAATACAAATTACAAAACTGTCGACAATAGTTTCTCCCAGGACTTGCACACAAACTAGCCAATTACAATGCGCACAAGTGTACTTCTGCAATTCTGAGAAGTTTGTCCAAAATAAAGACTGGCCTCTTATATTTATACTATTTATTCCAGACTGCTTAGGCCGACTTCTGACTCTAGGTGCTAATTACTTAGTATATAACATTTCATTTTAGTCAACTTCTTCTCTTGGAGGCTAATAACCTAATACAAATCATTCTCTTGAGCCAAATTGTCTTCTAGGGTTCTTAACCAATTATTTAGGGTTTCTTCTTTCTTCTCAGAATATTCTATTCTCGTCAGGTTTACACGTGGAGGTAAATACCTCCCGTAGATACCATAATATCAACACTCCCTCCTAGATAGGGAGGTATTGAAGGCAATGGTCTTGAGCACAAACATACCATTGAATCGGTAGCATCATCATAGTCATACAAACTATCTCATGATTAGATCACGAACACCATCATCACTATCAGTTTCATCTGACAACATCAACTGCACCATCTCTCGAAACCATACTCCATATGAGTAACCAAACATGATGTTGAATAAGTCACTCACTTCAAGGAGTGATACAAACTCCATTCTTCTAATCTGGAAATATTTCCGAGAAGAATAGATGTTCTGGACCATTTTCTGTCTAGAGAATCTATATCCATCAGTACATTGATCATCCATCTAGCTGATAATAATTTTCAACACTACTACTAGTCTACAAGGCAATCATAACAATGTTATTCAATAGAACACAACTGTGTCTATCCATAGTAGTACACAACTACAATCCAATGGTACACTACCACATTAAGTAGCACACAACTATTTGATCAATGACATATAGTCACAATCAGTGGAACACATCCACCATAGTAGCATACATCTACTGTCTAGAGACATACAGTCTCCATGGAAATCATATCATCTGATATCAGCTTGCACAGAAACAATATCATGATATAAATGAGTCATCTGGTCCATTCTTCCACTCACATCTGTGAGATCTGGAAGAGAATCTTTCCTTAGAGAGTAAAACATCAATTATGGGCTATCTGGACTATTCTTCTCAAGCAAGGAAGAATACATGTCATGATTTCTGAGCTTGGACCATTCCTTCGGCACTAAACAAAGTGAAACCTTGAGAGAATGAGTCTTCCCTATGGAATTTTTGTCCCTGATTATTGAAACTGGACCATTCACCTATCTGGGCCATTCCTTTGGCATTAAACAAAGTGAAACCTAGAGAGAATGAATCTGCCCTAGGGAATGACTGTCCGGACCATTTCCTAAGGAAATTACTGTCCTGCACCAACCTCCAAAACAGACCATTCTTCGAAACTACTCATAACTGTGATCTTCGAAAGAATGACTACTCGGCGAGGTGGACCAGTCTTATTGACCACTACTGAGAGTGACCGTCAAGAAGAAAGATTGTCCTAGACCATTCCCCCACACTAGCCACAAGGGGAATCATTATCTATGGTACACTAGCAATCCATCGAACCATTTTCATTACGAAAATGATTGTTCGATCTAGACCATTTTTCGAACTCGAAAATGCCTGTCCATAAGAAATCTCAAACCACTTTCCAAACTGGAAAGGAACTGCTTATCCTGGACCATTTTTCAAACTGAAAAATGACTGTCCATAAATCAATAACATATCAATGCTCCCTCCCAACCTGGGAGTCATCTCTTCCCTTTTCAATAAGGAAGTTATCTCCATGAGCTCCAACTTGTTTCTTGAGTATGAAAACTCTTTCATCTTGGATAGAGGTTTTACCGAAATATCTAATTATCTGCTCATCTGTGGAGACAAATTGGAGAACCACTTCTCCTTTCTGGACCACATCACAGAAAATGTAATGCTTGATCTCAATGTACTTCAGTTTTTATGGAACACTGGTTTTATCTGAAGGATTCATATAGCTCTGATCATTATAGTATATCATAGTTGGATTTATTTCTTTTGTTTCCTGCTAGTTCACAACATCGTGGCAAGGGTCAAATTGGAACATATCCAAGTGGTAATTTTTATTCTATCATGAGAGTTTGTCATGGATTGGCAATCCATCATCTTGGAGTTTAGAGTAACCATTCTGATACAATATCTATGTTATAGAAATTTTTCACCATGCTTCTACTGTGCATTGGAGGTTCTCCACCAATTTGTCTTCTTCCATCTGCATACAAGGGTCTCTTTCTGGTATACTTCAAAGCCTTGAGGTTTCTCTACATACGCTCTTTGTTCAATTATTCTGGAGAACCATCTTTGCATTCATCTAATGTAAACTCCAACCCATGGATATTGCACAAGATATAATGTCTCAGATACAGGTATGTCTGGAACAAGCTATCATCATAGTCCTCTCCCTCCATCTGGGAGAACCTTTAGTTCTGGATCTCATAATGCTTTCATTCATAAGACTTCCATACACTGTTCTTCATCACAACTTTCATTTCCTTTGCTTGATTACTTTTAGTGAGTTCAGATTAGGCTGGTAGTCTTGTGATTCTTGATATAGTGACTGGTTGTTCTAGCTTTTCTTTCTCTCTTGGAATCTTCATGTTCTTCCTCATGTTTCTCTTTAGCTCTTGGGTCCATGGAGTTTTCTATAGATTCCATGCCTTGAAGATTCCAACTTATTTGTTTCATCATAAGACCATGGATGTGGATGGACAATGAGGGATACTTTAAGGCTTCTTTTCGAGGAAGACTTATTCTAAAGTCACACTGAACACGTGTTTATTTTCATGGTTGCTACCATGAATAGATACTTTATCATATTCAATGGATCATATAATTTAGGATTAGCTCCCTCCTAATCCTTGCTTCATGCATGAATGCATGCTCTTATTTTGGAAATAAATAATCGGCTCCCTCCATCTAATAGAGTACACACTTTTTTCGGCATACTTATTGCCTTCTACAAAGTCTCACAAGTTTTTTTCCAATTTCCTCTTGATTGCTGACTTCTTTCTGTCTTTACTTCTTCTAAGTTTCTTCAATATTGATTCTGATTTCGGCTTATCTTACAATTGTTACTTATGTAATAACTTCCACATGAATTGTTACCAGGGGTTGTTGATGTACTTCATCCTTTCATGTGTATTGCCTTACTTGTATTCATTGTGATGGCAATCCTTATCTTGTTGTTCTTCCATAGGTATAGTTTCTCTTTGAACATATTATTATCTAAGAAACAAATATGCAAGATATGTACAGAAAACATGGTATGTACAAGAACTATGAAGAGTATTGTTACCTTGTCTTTAGAAGAAGAAGTTTGTTTTGTCCTTCTTAGCTTTCTTTGAGGGTTCCCTTTCTTCGACAATTGATTCTTCATGTGTTTCGTTCCTTTTCTTTAACTCGGTACAATGATTCTTGTAGTGACCATATTTCCGACAATTTTAGTATTGTATTTTTGCCATATCTTTCTCTTGATTTGGTTTCTTACTGGAGCCAAACTTCTTTTTATTCTTGAAATCTGTGAACCTTGTTGTGAAGGATTGATCATTGTATTTCTTTTGGAGTTTCTCTTTTTCACTGATCCTTGATTCTTCTTGTGCACAACAAGTCCAAAGTTCTTCAAATGTGGGATACTCCTTCGTTGTGTTCATGCTTGCGGAAAATGCATCCCATGTTTTGGGAAGACCATTGAGTACTATATTTACCAATTCCTTCTCTGAAATGATCTCTTCAATGGCTTGTAGTTGATCTCTCAACCGAGATATTCTCACAAAGTATGATGTTATGCTGTCATCATCATTCATTTTCATGTCATGGAGCTCATTCTTCAGACTAATTACTTGTCCAATGTTTATGACTGAGAAGATGTTTATTAGGGCATCATACATCTTATTGGATGAGTCAAGATGGGAGATGTAGGGTATCAAGTGGTCTTATTTAGAGTCCACTATGATACTCATGGCATTGATTTCACTGTCTTTGAACTTCTCCAAAACTGCAACGTTCTGAGGTTACTTCTCTTTTCCTTCTTCGAACTGTGGTTCCATGATCTTTCCTTTCACAATATCCAACACTTTATTCTTGGCAAGGATGAGTTCAATCCTTGTCTTCCACGCTCTGAAGTTAGAAGCTCCTTCTAACTTGTTTTCTGACTTCATAGAGTAAGTCATAACTACTTTGACTTGGTCAACCCTTGATTTTGACCAAAAACTCAAACTTGACGTCTTAGCTTGCTAAGAGTATCAGGAGATGTGCTAGTCTAGGGCACACTAGTCTATCCAAAAATTAGGTCAATCCCTTCACTTAAGGTGCCTCAACGAGAGGGTTAGGGTTTCCTTGCTGCAACAAAAACTGGCTGCAACTGCAACTGCAATTGAGAAAATCCTCCCAATCTATCTTCCAGTGGTTATACTGTTCGAAGATAGTGTGGGCCCATAAACTATTAGAATATAATGGATGTGATTGTTTAACCATAGACAATATAACAATATTGTCACCCAACCATAGGCCAAAGCCACCTTGAGAGCCTTAACCTTGACAGAGAAATATTCTAGAAGAAAAACCTAGGCTTAATAGCCAAACAAAGGTGGTGCACCTCTCTCCAAGGATAACTCACCAAGAAAGAATAACAAAAATTGATTAGAGAGTCCAAACCAGAAAATTGAAAATACATATTGCAGAACTGTCGGCAACAACTACTCCCAGGACTTGCGCACAAACTGGCCAACTGCAGTGCGCACAAGTGTACTTCTGCAGTTCTGAGAAGTCTAGCCAAAATGAATACTGAGCTCCTATATTTATACTGTTTTTGCCAGATTTCCTGGGCTGAATTCTCATTTTGGGTGCTAATTACTTAGTATATAACATTTCCTTTTAGACGACTTCTTCTCTTGGAGGCTAATAACGTAATACAAATCATTCTCTTGAGTCGACTTGTCTTCTAAGGTTCTTAACCAATTATTTAGGGTTTCTTCTTACTTCCCAGAATATTCTATTCTCGTTAGTTTTACACGTGGAGGTAAATACCTCCCACAACTACCATAATGTCAACAAAACCGGAGTTGCCCCCAATCGAGAAAACAACTGAAGAAAAAGATTTGTTCCCAAACACGTTGAAGAAAGAGAATGACATAGATCCCATCGGCATTGTATAAGATGAAGGTCCTAAACCTCCTCCACCAAACAATCTATAATTAGAATTTGGCATGTTTGGTTGCTAAAAAGCACCACCGAGAGAAGGGGACGGAGGAGGTATATGACCCCCACTGTAAGGGATAACTTTGAAGGGGACAGAAGCACCCCTGGTTGATCCTTGCATGAGATATTTTGAGCTTCATGCCCCTAGACCCATGGTTTGTAAGGTAGAGTAGGTAAGGACCAAGTTCAAATCAAAGCCAAGAATCCCATATGATAAGGGAGGGCTCGTTGCACCCTGAGTAAACAAAGTGGTGGTCAAAGACAATAACAATATCACACCACTGCCCGAAGTTGAGGGATTCGATACCACTATGGTCCTGACTGGCGAAGGTGGGAGAGGAGGTAGGATGCCCCCGACCGTAGTAGACATAACAAGAGTATGAGGACTCCCAAACGAAGTAACAACATTTTCTTCCATTGCCGCTTGTAAGACTAGTTGGCGCTCAGAAGGTGTCACCTCAGAAGGGACAACTTGAATCAAGATTGGTATCGAAAATTTAGTAATCAGAGGGTTAGTTGGTCTGAGAGCCTCTTTCCCAAGGTTAGAAATGGTAGGTTCCTCTAGATCTGAATAGTATCCTCGCAGAGTAAGTTCGGGCACAGTTTCCTACGGCCCGATCACTTCGAACAACCCTTGTTGATCAAGTCTTCACCTTAACGGTGGCAGAGGTGGCTCCAATGTAACCAACGATAGGCCTTGAAGCCTTCACAACCAGCGGAGTTGTTGATATTCCACCTTTTGAAATGATCAACTGACATACTAAGGATTAACTAGCATTTTGAACACCAAGCACACACTAAAAAGTTTTCTAAAGACAAACCAAGCAATCGACTATCTAGTAGGAAGGAAAGTTATGCCAAACGACACTAGAGAAACTAACCAGTGCAAGTGAAACTCGAACATGGAAGAACCCTCTGCGTATACTCTATGAAGTGTGATCTGACGTATGCCCTAGGTACCACGGTATACCCCCGCAGTCACCCGTGTAAGTCCCTAGAATATGGGAAACTAGGTTGTCATCTCACAGTTAGTCACCAGGAGGGTACAGTCGACAGTCGGGCAGATCGTAATGAGCAGGATAACAAGTCTGAATCCTATCAAGGTTATCGAACGAAAATGGTCCAGAAGACAACAGAGGATATCGAATGGATTCAATGTCCATGAAGCTTCGTAGGAAAATGTAGTCAGTATAATTCCCCAAGACAAACCCTCAATATATGTTCCCCACTATGTTCAGTCCGGCTTTGGAGGGGTTATATCCACTGCCTTTCCTCACGCGACCTTGTTTTTATCCCCTTTGTAAGAGGGGGGTCATGGATAAATTTTACAACACTAGACTTAAGAACTCCCTAACTCAGACTCCAATGTTTGATTTAACGGCCGTGAAGAGTTTCCTCTCCAAACCTAATTTAAGACTCTAAAACCCTAAACTAGTTTGTGAACCCTACAAACAAAAAAGTCTAATGTATTTTAGATTAAGTGTTCTTTTTAAAGGCTTGTTTTACTCACAAGGTACGATAGTGAAACTAATGGTGTTATCAAGAGATGAAAAGGAGGAGAAAATTAAAACACTTGAAAGAAAAAGTACTTCTAATTTAAAAGCAAAGCTTTGTAACTAACTCTTTGTAAACTCAACTTTTCTTAACTAAATTTTCAAGATCTTGTAAATAAAACCTAAAACTTGTTTTCGCTTGACAACAAGCTACTTATGTTTCAAGAAATCAAAAAATAACTTGACATATAGACTCTTTTTCCTTTTTGCAAATAACAACTCTAACTACTTTTCCAAACTAAAATGCAAGAAAATGATTTTTTTTTAATTTGCTTTAAAGAGAAAAACCGAAGTAAATATTTTTCTTTTTTCAAAGAAAGTAAAAAGGATAAAAATAAAACTGAAACAAGATTGGAAAATACCTTCAATCCCACTGTGGATCACAGGGATTCAATCAAGAAACCAAAAAGGTAGATCTTAAGACTCAATAGCTTGTTTAAAACCTTTTTAGGGTAAACACAAGAAGACTAAGAAAACAAGTAAACTGAAACCTATATCCACACTATGGCCACAAACAGAGACTTTGGACTGATCCAAGAAAGCCCTGATAAATTTGAAATTCAATCAGGAAAGAGGCAAACTCCCTCTTTTTAAAAAACAATTCATGAAACAGAGACGCGGGTTGTTGCATCAGCATCCTGCATATGTACGGAGGTTGTTTATTGAGAAGAGCACGTATGTAAGAGGGATGACCCAAGACATGGCTTGCACACCTCTGTATCTCTTCAAAAAATGAAAAGACCAGATAGTATTATAGGGAAGGAACAACTGGTATGAACCTTGGAGGTGACCAAAATCCCTTGACAGACTTAGAAAACCTGAAAGAAACTTGAAAGGAAAACAAACCAATAAAACAACCCCAAATCCCCTAAAAACCCCTAGAGGCAATCCCCAATATGGTCACCAGTTCAACTAGTGGGAAAACCCCCCCTTTAACTACACCAGGGTTTAAGATGTAGACAGAGTGAATAATCGTCTAAAAGTTAATCAATTTTACTCTACCCCAAACATACCAAAACTAATGTAAAGAAAGAAATAAGAGAAGAGATTGGGTAACTATACCTTTGATCCCAAGTCTAGTGATGGTCTCCTTAAGCTTGGTAGTTCCATTGGCTACACGTCTCCTCTCAAGGTTGACCTACATCCAAAGATAGGCAAACAAGGACTACAAGCATGCTATTATATTCATGAGTTAGGGTTAGATATTAAATGCTAAGTATAAATCAATGAAAAATACTCAAAACATCATCATTTGGGGTAGGAAAATGTTATTCTTTTACTCATCATACAAAGATTACAACTTACAATCTGTGTCGACCACCGTTTTGAAAACCTGGTCCAGGCTCCTCTTTACCATGCTCCAAGTGCACCTTGAATGGATTTCTTCTCTCAACCTTTTGATCACCTCAATGGAAGGGAATGGGTTGAATGGAGGAAGAAGGGGCTACTGAGGGAATGTTGAGGCAATATCACCCGAAAGACAACAATATCTTGGGCAAGGAGAGGAAGTGAAATTGGGTAGAGTTTCACTATTCTTATGCTTGAATTTAAAATGAGACCCAAACACCTCCTTTTATATGACAAAAGGATAGTTATTCGGTTGGGTGATGGGCTATAATAGGTGGATTAGTTGGGAAACTTACAATAGCCCGTGAATTTCAATGAATTCCTTACAACTTTTGCAAGTATATGCGGGTTGAAATGGTGCAACAAGCGTATGTATGCTAGCTGTAGTGGTGAAACAAGCGTATGTACACGGGATGTAATGGTGCAGGGCGCATACATCTTCTAAAAAATGGTTTTTTAAGAAGATATTCTCAGCAGTTCTTTGGAAAATTATGCAAGTAAGAGGGCCAAGGCCATGTATGCATGAGTAGGGAATTTTAGGGCTATAACACTTGGAAGGAATTTTTTATCTTTTTGTATAATTGGAAGGCTTTTTTTTTCTTGTTGTATAATTCAGAGGCAATTTTTGGAAGACACTTTTGGTCTTTTTGTGTACTTGGAAGGCATTTCTTGTCTTGTTGTATAATTGGAAGGCATTTTTGTTCTTTTGGTGTACTTGGAAGGATTTTCTTGTCTTTTGTATAATTGGGAGGAATTTATTGTCTTATTGTATAACTGGAAGGAAATTTTGGTCTTGTGGTGTACTTGGAACACATTTCTTGTTTTTTTGAATAATTGGAAGGAAATTTTGGTATTTTGGTGTACTTGGAAGCATTTCTTGTCTTGTTGTAAAATTTAAAGGGAAATTTTGGAAGGCACTTTTGGTCTTTTGGTGTACTTGGAAGGTAATTGTTCTCTTTAAACACGGGGAACCAACGTAATTGAGGTAGAAATTCTTCGAGGAAAGAAAAAACCATTGAAAAATTAATTGAAGAAAGAGAAAAGGAAAGGTTAGGTATGACAAAACATAAGATTTTAGTAGAGGGAAATCCAAATTATAGTGCAATATATGTCAATGTTGTTTCTCCTCCATTAGCACAAGCAAAGTGCAGGATTTCAGTAGAGGCCAATCCTGTTTAGACCTCTAGTGAACCTCCAATGACTATTTCATCAAGACAAGTTGTTGTGGATGGCTAAATGATGATGTATTTGTTTGGAGTTTATTACACAATGGATTAAATTAGAGAGGAAATTGGTGCATAACCTTCTAGTGAATAATTTCTTGTGGTAAAACCTCTTGTTGGATATTCAGATGTTATAGAAACTAGTCATGGGCATGTCCACTCTCCTCCTAGAATCGATCCACAAGTGATTTAAGGGGAAAGAAAAGCCACATTTGTAACTCCACAACAAAGAGGTCAAGAGTGTTAGAATACAGGTTCATCATCCCTACCTATAATGAGTAGTGTGTGGTGAATAACTCCTAAAAACATTCATGAGGATGAAAGTGGTCACATCACTTGAAGGTAAGTTGCGTAACCATAATATTTTTTATCATTCATATAAAGTTATCAAATAATATTATGAACCAAAATATAATGTATCTAAATGTCAATTATTTTGTATTTGTTAAAATCTAGGATTTTGACTATTGTTAGGATAATTTTAGGCATTAAAACAGTTAAAAGTTCGTAAATGAGTTATCATATTGTTAGAAACCTTATAGATGCCTTTCAAAAAATTGGTAAGAAAACTCTTTCTAAAGACTGCAATGCAACCCAATGTGTCTTGTCACAATCAATTCTTAGCAAGATCAAAAGAAAACATTGTTTTCTCAAACAAACCTCTCATCTCATGAAATGAAATATCAAAAACCTTCGAAAGTATTCTAATAGATGAGATAGCCTCAACTTAGATGGTCAAACATATTTTTGGGTCTTCATTGGTAGGCTGCCTCGTTTTGACATGAAGTTAATTGTAGCAATTAAGGGACTAGTACAAATGTTTTAGCATGAGAAAACTTGGCCTTCTTCCAACCAAAATGATGTACTAAAATTAAGAAGGGGTTCTAGGGACCATGAACCCCACATTAAACACTTTCTTGACATGACACAAAGAGAATTGTATGAGAGATTTAGGAATGTACATAGTGCACTTAACTTGGGCCAAAGATCTTTCGGGAAATGAAATCCTTGGTATGTTCTAATAAACACAATGTGTAACACATGTTGTTGTTGATACCACATTGAGTATGGTTATTATTATCACACACACACACACACACATTTTGTGTTGCATAACACTCTTGTGCAACAATGCTTAGTTATATTGTTGTCATCATTATCTAGAGACTTTATTCATATCATATTGTGTACAAGGACATAGGGTTGTACATTCTATCAAAAAACATGCTTAGATGGGACATAACCTAGGTGCGTTGGAATGACATTACTAAGCAAGTGCATCCATGTGAGTGATGAGTATGAATTGGGGAGGAAGGAGGTTGACTTGCAAAGATTTAAATATGTCATGTATGGTATTGATGGAGTTCATGAAAGAAAAAAGGTACAATTGGTGACTTCACAGGTACTATTATGTAACTTCGTCAATGAATTATTTGAAAAGACCCAACAATTTGTTCATCATGTCGATGTGGCTTGATGATAGGACGAGAATTTTAAAATATGTACAGACACATTTCTAATTGGTACTATCTGTTGGAATATTTACCAATACTGAGAGGGGGGGTGAATCAGTATTGGGAACTTTTTACCACTTTACACTTCAAGCACTTTATGTATACATTAAACATTATTAATACCATTCATCCATCATATGAATTATGCACAATACACATATAGTTTTACATGGAAACCCAAAATGGGAGAAAGCTACATAATGATTTATTAATAATAATTACATTTACTTGTTTTACCAGCACCAACTGGAAGGAAGCACCAACTCCCTGAATTCTCTAGCACCCACTAGAAGGAGGTTACAACCCCCTTTTCTTTACCAACACCAACTAGAAGGAATCACCCACTCCCTAGATCAAAAACAATATCCAACCTGCAGATAGCAGACAACAATCTTCCACAAGAACCAACTTGTAGAAAGAAAATCACCAACCCGCTATGAGGACACCAATCCCCTTGAGCACCAACTCAATAAATTCAGGAACCAACTTGCATGATTCTCAAGCACTGACTTGAGGGAGATATTAGTATCCAACCCTTCCACCACCCTTCCTCCCTCAATTGCAAGTTTAACTGTCAATTACATCCTTTTCTAACTGAATCGCTGAAATCACTCTCAATGTTCTGTTGCAACAATATCCAACCTGTGTTTTTACTTGGCAAGAGAACTTCACTTTTGCAATCTGAAGTATCTACTACAATATACAATCAACACAAATTGATTAATTCTTCTCATAGTATTCAATATCTTGGGCTAACTTGTGACTACAATCTAGTCCCCATTCTTTCTTTCATATGAAATCCATATTCTTTGATTCATGAGCACTGCTTATTTGTATGTGTCATTCAAACTTACATGCTATCAAACTTTGTCAAGGGTTGGATATGTCATTCACTTTCATAGGCTTATAATCCACTACTAGTTCAAACACTTCTTATGTCATATCAATACAAATTTATTCCTACAAGCAAACTTAAGTGAACTTGTGAAATATCGAGCTCCTTATATCACCAAATTACATTCCTGCAAACACAATATCCATAACCAAATATAAAGTATGCAACTCCATGGACTAATATTCAGACCTTTATAATGCTTAGAATACCATCATCATCTTCTACTCATGTTGTTAATCCTCTTTTTGAATCTTTTTCATCCAGAGAGCATATTCCTTTTATTGTAGGCCCGAAAACAAAGCTCTTTCATTAGTCCATCAATTTCAACACCTGTTGTAAAATTCTTCTTGAATTTTTGTGACCCCGAAAACACCACATAGAGTTGTATCTCGATTAATCCATCTTCCACACACCTTCATCATTTTCAAAACGTCATGGTTTATATGTGAGTATGTGTGTGTGTGTTTTAATCAAACATATGTGGACTTGATTAATGATGAATGTGGACCCGATTTATCCTTCGAGCCGACCAGAGTGCCAAAAACACTATTGAAATGTTCACACAAACTGTAACCCCCCTGAGGCTTATTTTCCTTCATTACTTGAGTTAGCCCAATGGGAATAGAACCAAGTGTATGGGACCACATGATTTATTGTGGGGGGATAGACCCTTGACACATATATTGAGGTAGGGGGGCCTCAATAAACAATATGTCGTCGTGTGTCTTTCCTTTAGAACACATGTTGAAATTGCAAGGGGGGTTCCTCTCTATTAACTTGCATACTAGTTAGGCGCCCATAATTTGACGAGAGTCATTGATCTCCTCTCCTCATGAATGAAAAGATATCCATCATCCGATATTCTTTAATATGATTGACAAATTTCTTGATGTGGGCCACTCCAGAATTTACCACTTACCGATTGTGGTATAATTTTTAGTTATGTGGATGGATGATCGGTGGTTTTCAAAACCACTACATGGGGACCCGCACTCACTCTCCATCATCCACATGTATAAGGGTGGGTTTTGATAAACCACCACGCAGATGTCCAACCTTGTATTATGTGCCAAGAACTTTGCCAATGTGTGCTCAATATGGATCATTGATCCTAAAGTTGATCAATGATCATCACAATTCCTTCCTTCTGCGCAATGCTCATTCAATCTACGATCATGATTTAATTGGACAGTGATCCAATAGTCGATAATGGTCAACCTTCCTCTGGTATTATTGGCATGATTTAGATCCTTTTTCTCCTCATGTAATCTCTATGTGGACTCCCTTAAGTCAGCCTAACATATCTCAACATTTAACAAACATTCAATACCTTAGAACCTTCAATGAGTTACTTCTTCTTTCTACAGTCTCGATCTAGTTCATATTCACAGAAAGGATATGCACATGATCTCATGTTACTAAAACACTTCGTCATTTTCTTGATTAACAAATAGACTTCATTTGGTCAATTGTCTCCATTACCATTCGATGATATGATTCACTTTCGTCTTAAGGTCTTCAACAGTTATTCCCACAATGTCAGCAACTTCCATTTCATTAGCTATCTCAAAAGTTGTATTTACCATCTACCTATAGTTCCTGAACCACCAAGTAACATTATAAGTGTCATCAATGAAAATCTCCACAACCACATATGTATCTTGACATCAATGACAATACTTTCACACAATGGAAATCTTCTCAACAATCTCCTCTTACAGTGTTGACATCAATGATACCATTTGACCAACACTATTTTATCAATGGTTGATTTTTTGAAAATCTACACCCTTCAACCAAAAAATGAGATTCAAAGGAAATATTATCACTCAGATTAGGTCAACATAATGGTCCATATCACATATAGGCATGGGATAGATAGTAATGAAGAAAACAAAGTTATATTGAAGGAAAATCACTTCTACATGAGTGAAAATCGATGCCATGACTTAGCTTATGTACAACATTGCTTTCAATTGCTCTATGATCACCTGAAGGAGAAGAAAATACAAATGGATAAACAAGGGATTATTTCAGATTGTTGTGCAGACTAGTTCAAAAATGATTGTGTGTTTCAATGGTTATGTATGTTGCACAAAAAAAACAAGGTACCGCATATTTGGAACTATTTCGAGTCTGGGCATGGGAAATGGGAGAATGATGGAGGAGGAACACACATCAAAACTATGTTACACAATAAATAAATGAATTTCACAAATATTTTCATCATTTGAGATGCAAAATCCATTGTTGAATGGTGTTCTTCAGTAATGGCAGAGGGAACAAGAAGGAAATAATACCAATCAACCGGTAAAGGACATGTACATAGAAATTTTCAAGAGGTGGTTGATGTAGAATGACCATAGTCATATAAATGAAAAAAAATCTAGGGAATTGATGGATTTCATTTAGTTTTAACATCATACAATTAATAGTTGAAATATTGAAGAGAAAACTCTCTTTTTTCTGTGATCCGTGTAGTAGTAATGAATGGGATGACTGTGAATCCATAGACTGGGTTGATAGATGGGATTGTGTATCACTCCCCATTGGTCAACGTATAAATATGAAATTATCCCAGTAGGAGGAGGACCAATCAAGTATTTCAACAGATTATGATCATGTCTAA
>WSFP011362108.1:0-32977 GCA_009831015.1 Picea engelmannii
TGAGATGTTGTAATTTGCTTCAACTTCTTCTTCTTCTTCTTCTTCTGCTTCTTCCCTTACATAAAGGTCTTGTAGCTTGTCCCAAATCTCTTTTGATGATGCACATGATCCCACCTTGGATTTCACTGAATCTGTCAATCCATCTAGGATGGTATCTATTACCAATTTGTTGTTCCTTTTTGCTTCCTTCTGAGCTGTAGACTTTGGTTTCTTCAAAGCATTATATCTTGAAGCAACTGAGAACCAAACATATGCCCCAAGATATTTTAGGTAAGTTTCCATTCTATTACACCAGTATTCAAAATTTCTTCCATCAAATGGTGGAATCCTATTTGGAATTTTGTCTTCCATTTCTTCTTATGATCTTCCTTCCAGTGGTTAAACTGTACTGAAGGTAACCCGCTTTGATACCAATTGTTGATATTGAGAGGGGGGTGAATCAGTATCAAGTACAATTTAAAACCTTTTTCAACTTATAATTAAACCATTCAATTATATCCAATGAGAAATGAACAATAGTATAAGAGTTACACCAATACACCACAATACACCATGCACAATATATGAGAAATAATCAATAGTTATTGTTCAAGGGAAGTAATGACTTCCAAAGGTAGCTACAGCTTCTAGATGTAAAGGGAGGGATAAAAATCCAAGAGGAAGATACAATCCTACAATTTCAAGAGATATTTGAACTCTCCATCCTTTCCCCTTCCTTTCACCCAAGAATATACAAGAGATAATAAAAATTCACATTAAATTATCACCATCAATCAACCATCACATAGAACTTGATAATGCTTCCTTACACTTCTTCAATTTCTACAATTATTCAATTCTTGAAATACTCTGATACATTAGATAATATTATTCAATTTATTCTCTAAAACTTCTCCAAGTTTCACTCCTTGAATCCTCCCCCAAAACAATTTATAGAGAGAATGGTAGACCTTGTTCAATTCTTTCTTATTCATAAGACCGAACTTGTACCGAATTCCTCGTGCTCAATATCTAACATCAGATTCTGAAACTCACACATAAGAAACTACAGTCCGTACTCTTTTCAATGAAAATTTTCCCACACCATTTGGATTCTCTATGAAGAAGTTATGACTATTTTACCCGAAACACATGTTTATTGACTAGCTTCAGGACTGGTCACAAGCCTTATCTTCCATAGAGTGTATCTCCATAATTATAGAGAACCAAGAGCTGAAATTTTTACCACAGGTACCTTGATATGTCTTCTCAATACCATAGCAATTTAACCATCTGAATCATTCTAGAAAAAAAGTTATAGCAAAAATGGTAAGATGACCTGAAAATAACATACCTTAGAACACATCACCAAAAGACTTCATCCTCCCTTGAAATCCGGCCTTCTTTACTTATGATTTCCTCTGAAATTTGAATTGTGTATAAAATGAATGTATAATGATATTTATTTATACCATTTATGTCACTTTATTTTAACATTAGGTCTGACCCGACACTTTCTTATTTTGCAATTCGTTTCTTTAATTATCTTCAAGGTCTACATGTACTTCCTTCTTCAATTCACTTTGTCATCTTCAAAAATTCATTTCTCCTCAACCATGAGGATCCACATTACGTGCCACACACCACCATAAAAAATATGATGTATATTATCCATCCATGGGTGTTGTATATGCATGTGCATTTTCCTTCATGTCCAAATACCTTCATCAATCTTGCGGTCCAAAACCCATGACTAGGGTTGACATCAATGACAACAACCAATCTTCCAACAATTTTCCCATGGTTTGAAAACCCATGGTATTTTTAAAAGTGAATTAGAAAAGGGGGAATTAATTATTTAGTTAATGGATGTCGTGTCTTTCTGAATAAACATGACTCTTCATGTAGGGTTATGAAAAAGTATCAAAGAAGAAGAGTAATGTGAGAAAATGTGTGGGTGAAAATGTAATATTCTTACGAATAACATATGAAGAAGTAAGAAGATTGGCGATTGAATATCGTTTGAGGAGTGACAATTGAATATAATTAAAGGAGTGATTATTAAATATTAGCAAAGATTAGATATGGTGTTCTAATAAGTAGATCTGGCTTTCTAGCAAGGGGATTTGGTGTTCTAGCAAGTAGATTTGGAGTTCTAGCAGGCATAACTTGTAAAGGTAGATCTAAGGCAGAAGTAGCATAAGAAGCATGAAGATCTCGTGAAGAAAAATCTAAGGCAAAAACAACAAGCAAAGCTGGTGAAGACAAAATCAACAAGAAACCTGGTGAGGACAGAAGCAATAAGAAGACCTGTGAAGGAAATGCATATGTTCACCCTCTAAAGAAGAATTTGCAAGCTTGAAAGTAGGTTGGTGCCTAACAAATTCAAGCAGTGGGGATTGATGTCTCTAGTATGTTGGTGCCTGCAAACATCCAACAATGGGGATTGGTGTCTCCAATGGGTTGGTGCCTACAAACACCAAACAAAGAGATTGACATCTCTTGCTAAGTTAATGCTTAGTGGAGGGGATTGGTGTCTATGAAGATATGTAAGAGTAGGTTGGTGATTAATAGGATTTATACTAGTGGGGATTGGTTTCTCTAGTAGGTTGGTGCCTACAAATATTTGTAACAATGGTTTGGTGCCTACAAATTATAAAGATAATTTTTTGTGGTTTTCTCCTAAAAGGGTTTCCATGTAAAATCTTGTGTCTTATAGTTGTTATATTTTATGTGACTGCTTCATTATGGTTAATGATTGTTAAAAATAAAAAGATAACCTTATACTGATTCACGCCCTCCCCCCCTCTCAATATAAGTGTGTGCTCAACAATACTGACAAGTATTCATAGTTATTAGCATGGTGCTTAAGACATGTTTATGTAAATTCATGTAAATTTATTTATTTTTAATTTTTCAACGATGTTTTTTAAATTTGATATTTAAAAAAATATTAATATAAATTAATAATTTATTTAAAGGAATTTAAATTAAATACTTATTGATATGAAATTAGTTAAATATCTAACAATTGTTACGAAATAGAGTATAAGACAAGATACAAAAAACTTGACTGAAAATGCCTCGAGCCATATTCTCTATATTCACAATATTCATTACAATGATACAATTTTATAGTACATGAATGAAACTACCTCATAGACTAGATTTTCTCTCCAACCGACACCTCATTAAGATATAAGACAAGAAGGAGGAAAAATATAATATAATACACACCTAGGATAAAAACTATATTCCATAATGTGAAATACAATAAGGTGGTGTAGGACTTTATGATTGTATAGGAGTCATATACCCCCCCCAATCATAAGTCTAAACAATAATACCATCAATGCAATAAGATCGATGCATAAATTGGTATAATCTCCAAGTCTTCATTTTGAAACTCTTAAGCTAATCCTTGATGAAGAACCACTTAAAAAACTATCAAATATGGATGTTAAAAACTCAAAGAATCTAGAAAATCCTAATCTGTAAACATGTGATCTAGAACACATGTAATTGTGTTGATGTTTTGGTAGTTGCAGGAGGTATGAACCTCCAAGTGTAACCTTGGTACTTAGAATAGAATATTTTGGAAGTAAGAGAACCATTAAACAGATGTGTGTAAACCTTAGAAGAGAAATCGACCCAAGGAGAATAATAATAAATAAATAGAAAACCCTAGAAAGAGAAGTCCTCCCTGTTAGAAAAATTCAAAGTAAATTATATTTGCCAGAAAAGATAGGTCGGACCTGTGGGGAAATATCATTGGTAGAATAAGTATAAATAAGGTGATGCCTTAGCTTATTTACACACTCACTCAACAAAAGGAGGGTGCAAGTCTAAGGAGTAGTAGATGTAGTTGAAACAAAAGGAGGCGCAAGTTTGGAGAGGGTGGTGCACCAATTGTCGTGGTACTTTTGTGAGATACAAAGTATCTCATATGGAGATTGATTGTAAGGAGCACAAGGCTCCAAATATTACTGAACAAATCCCTCTAGTGTAGTTTATCACTCTTTTGATCATCAAGAAGAGTTAGTAGAGCCATAAGGGCCTACCCAAAATCTTTGCAGTAACCGGGAAGAGACCAACATGGTCCCATGAAACTTTGCATGATGCAAAGACATATAGCATTGATAAGCCATATCATGAGGAGTAGATGGCTCCACCAATGGTGAGGCAGGTGACCACACCAAGTACCATCTCAGAAGGAGCTAGAGTTCAGAGTAGTTAACCCTCATGATCCAGTAGGGAGGATAAACCTACCCATGACCATTCATAGGAGACTTCAGAGGAAATAATCACATACATATGGAGCATATGGCTCCAGATATTATATAGAATTAGAGGGAGTCAAGCTTCAGAGGGAGCATGGAGACTCAGAGTGAGCATGATCTCAAAGAGAGTCAGTGGCTTAGATACTTTCATTCAAAAAATATTCCTCCTCAGATGTAGATGGGAGAGAGAGATGTCTTCTAGGAATGACATACATGTGCCATGAGTTGAGGAGGCTAGATCAAAGCTTCAAAGGCTTCAAGGAGATATGCAACCTCCTAGGAATATTCCCTTGCTTCAGTGACAGAGGAAGAAGCCAGTCAAAAGGACTGGGATATGTACTTTTTCCTTGAGACCAGAAGGGAAGTCAATGGTGACTTCCAAATTGATCTACAAGATAAACCATGTTGTTGATGGCATCATAGAGATGTACAAAGCCTGATTTGTGGCCAGAATATTCTCCCAGCAAGACGGTGAATATTATGACGAGATACTTTCTCCAGTAGTCAGAAGAAGTGTACATAGATACATGAGAAGGAGTGTCATGTTTGCATATTGAAGAAATATTTTTACTGGCCTAAGTAGGCACCTAGGGCATGATATGCCAGATCCGATAGTTTCTTGATGAACTTGGGGTTTACCAAGAGTAAAGAATATTCCAACCTTTACTACAAGGTTGTGTATGGTGTAACAATGATATTACTATTATATGTGGATGACCTGTTTCTAACAGGGGCTGAGAAGCTCATCATTGAGTGTAATAGAAATCTTGCATTAGAGTTCAAGATGAAAGACCTGGGTATGATGCATTATTTCTTGGGTCTGGAGGTATAGAAAAGACCTGATGGGATGTTCCTTAATCAAGGAAAGTATACCGTAGAGATCCTGAAAATATTTGGGATGATGGATTGCAAGGCCATGCCTAATCCGATGGTGATGAATCTGAAGTTGTTGTGTGATACTTATTTAGAGACAGTGGATGCCACCATGTATCACTATATCAAAGATATGGTGCAGAAGGGAGAAATGAAGCTCCAATATGTCATTACAAATGAAATGATAACATACATGTTGACTAAGCGTCTGTCGAGAGTGAAGTTTGTTTACTTCAGAGACAAGATTGGTGTGGTCTAGAAGGACTTCCATAGTAAGAGGGAGTGCTGAGTGACATATGTGACTCCAGATAGTAGCATGGTATAGTGTGGAAAAAAGGTTTTCTTTCCTAGGCATTGATTGTGGCACTAGTCAGGATGATGTGTACGCAGATCCGTTAGGGAGAGTGGTTTTACTAGCTATGGAGGCCCAACCGGTTTGTGTGGTTGGGGGCTTCATGCAAATCCTTCGGAGAGGGCGTGCCTCCAAGACATCTAGAGGGCCAACCTAGTGTGTTGGACATCTACTACTCCAGTGAAATAGTGTGGTACACATAGATACTATAGTAAAAAAATGTGGTACGTTGAGATATTGCTACTCTAGTGAAATAGTCTGGTATGCATAAATACTCTAGTGAAATAGTCTAGTATGCCGAGATATTTCTACTCCAGTGAAATAGTATGGTATGCATAGCTACTCCAATGAAATAGTCTAATATGCATAGTTACTCCAGTGAAATAGTTTGGTACGTTGAGATATTGCTACTCTAGTGAAACAGTCTGGTACACATAACTACTCCAGTTAAGTAGTCTGGTACACTGAGGTATTGCTACTCTAATGCAATAATATGGTACACATGTTACTAGTTCTGTATGAAATAGATGCCAGATTCTGTGTGAGCTGGTGAGTTACTAGTTCTTTATGAACTAGATGCCATATCCTATGTGAGCTAGTGAGTTACTAGTTCTTTATGAACTAGATGCCAGATTCTATGTGAGCTGGCGAGTTACTAGTTTCGTGTGAACTAGATGCCAGATTCTATGTGAGTTGGCAAGGTTACTAGTTCTGTATGAACTAGATGCCATATTCTGTGTGAGTTGGTGAGTTGTAGTTGCCTAGACTCTGCTTGGATTGGGTAGTAGCACAATTTTGTGTAAATTAGCTCAACTGCATATTCCAAAGTCTGTGCGGATATGATGGTTATACTTTTGACATGATTTGTTTGATCACGAGATAGCCTGTGTGGCTATGCTACTTGTTACATGATCTATTTTATCATGAGATGACCATGTGGCCATGCTACTTGAGACATGATCTGTTTGATCATGAGATAGCTTGTGTGGCTATGGTGATGCTACCTATAGACTGGTTCACAAGACCATGTGAGTCTTTGCGATGCCATGTGAGATGGATGGATGTGTTTGAGACCATTACATGAAGAACATCTTAGTTAATATCTCCCTAGCTAAGAGAGAGTGTTTATGTTTTGGTAGCTGCGGGAGGTATTAACCTCCAAGTGTAAACTTGGTACTTAGAATATAATATTCCAAAAGTAAGAGAACCATTAAACATATGTGTGAAAACCCTATAAGATAAGTAGGCCCAAGGAGAATAATAATAAAGAAATAGAAAAATTCAGAAAGAGAAGTCGTCCCTACTAGAAAAAGTCAAAGTAAATTATATTTGCCAGAAAAGACAGGTTGGCCATGTGGGAAAAGTTCACTGGAAGAATAATTATAAATAAGGTGACGCCTTAGCTCATTTACACACTCACTCAGCAGAAGGAGGGTGCAAGTCTGAGGAGAAATATCTGTAGCAACTGCAATTGCAACAGAAGGAGGTGCAAGTATGGAGAGGGTGGTGCAACAATTGCCATGGTGTAATCTCATTATTTTTGGTATCTCTCTTGTGTTCTTCTCTTTGTAAATGTATGCTTCTATTAGTAGAGGTACGTTCTCTTGGTTTTGTGTTGCTGCCGCAACAATGGTGTTTCTGGTTAGGGTTTATCTGTTGGTTCTAGTGTGGACTTGACAAAATTATTCTATCTAAGAAAAGGTTAGTGTGCTTGGGGGTGACATAATGAATGCCTATGGTTGGGTGACAATGATGTGACATTTTCTATGGTTAAACGAGCATACCAAAATTTTAACAAATTGTTCACTAATGTGAACTCCAATATCTAATGAGAGTGAATCAAGTGCAAGTTTGATGCATCTCATAAAATGCTTGACAACCCAATCAAATGCCAAGAAACAATGTAGATGGATCTAACTATCCTTTGCTAGATCAAATGACCATCCAGGTGAACAAAATGTCCACAATAAAGATCTAAAAAATAACACAAAAATAGTGTCAATTGACATCCCAATCATCAATTTGAATTTCTACATATGATTCAACATAACCATAATTCTAGCAAATAACCATTGAGTAGTAAAAAAGGTGTCCTGCTAGAATTGCTCAAATCCTGAACCATCATGTTGATATCAAACTTGAACAATTAATGGACGTCGCAAAAAATATGACAAGTGGTGGAAACCTCAAAAATTCCTAATTGGCAATTTATCACAAGTGATGAAATCTTTGCAATGTTCTTGTTGTTGTTTTTGTTGAAATTTAATTTCTAACAATCATCAAAATATTCCCCCCTTTGTCAAATAAAAGGTGATACATCATGGGTTTTCATGTGTGTTACCCTTAACCAATTCATCACTGTATCTCATGGTTTTGGTTGACCACTAACCATTTTCACTTCATTGGTGGTTTCAATTTACCACAAACTATCTTCACTCATTGTGTACTCCCCCCCATTAAGTTGTAAGATGAGAGTACCATTTGAGAGTCATTGAATTTATTTTCATTAGTGTACGTCCCCCTTTAAGGTGGAAGGATATTGAATGGCTATCTGTTGTAAGATGTGTCTTTACTCGAGAGAGAATTCTGATGTAAGACATATTTAACTACTTGGTTGTTTATGACCATTGCCAAGGATTGATCCAACCACAATGACTCTTTAATATTTCCAATCTCTTTAGTGTGGAGCATCTCTTTGATGAATGATTACACTTGTTGCAATGTTGAGAAGGATGGATATCAAAACACCAATCATCCATATGACCAACTCGATGACAATGTTGGCACTCAAGTTTTTCTTCAATATGTTTATCATTAATCTTACAATTAACCTCAGTGACTTCTGATGTCTTTTTTATCAAGAAATCTACTACTCACAAAATAAATCCATTTGGAGTAATACATGATATGAAAGTTGTTTCTTTTGTCATATCCTAATCCATGTTGGATTTTGTTGAATTGTAATTCTTCCCAAGGCATGGCAATGTTGTTGGAAAGATCATTTTTTTTTCTCCCAAAGATTCATGAATGGTTTCTTTTGTAACCTCAAATGAAAAAGATTCAAGGTCACTTTCACTTAAATTGTTTTTGGCATGACTTTGTGCCTTGGATTTTTTTTTTTATTATTATAAATTATTTGACTTCCATGAACTACATGTTGATGATGATTATTATGAACAAACATCGGTTCATAATTCTTGAACAACCCCTAATTTTTGAGTTCCCTTAACTCATCATTCAAGAGCTAGGATTACATTTGTAGAAAATTAACCTTTCTTTGCATGACTTACAAATAGGTAAGGACATTTTCCAATGTTCTATTGGTCATGATGATTGAATTGCTTTCTGTTGTTTCAAGCAATGTTTCCAATAAGGAAACCGATTATGTGATTCTAACCATCAATGTTGTCACACTTGCTTTCACTTGTTTTTATGTCATGCTTTCTTGCAATTGTCTCCAACAACCTTAGGGTGTTGGGTTCAACAAAGAATGCACCCCAAATTGTGAATTTTACAATGATTTGAAAATGATGACAATGACCTCCTTATTCCATTTCACACAACTCTCTATTGGTAATTTTGACAATTGACTTGAAAGGGTTTCATGCAATTTCTCCTTTGTACAATTCAATCTCTTATTTTTCTTGTTCAATGACTCAACAATTTTAATTTCAATGAATCAAACAACCCTTGATTCAAAGAGACACTTTTGATTTACAATTTTCCACTTAATGAAATTGTCATTGAATTGATTTTCAATTTACAAAGATTGTTAATTTCATAGAACTTCCAGATTTTTAACTATCTCATGCAACATTGTTTTGTATACACCTTATGAGAGCATGATCATTTTAATTTGTGTGTTTGTTTTGTTTGTATCAGTTCATCATTGACTATTCAATGGCCTCCCATGGAACACTACCATGAAATTACCATGCCCCTTAAGACTAAAGGAGCTATGATACCATGTTATGAAATAGATCACAAGACATGACACAAATAATTGGCATAAAAGGCCTCGAGCCATATTCTCTATATTCACAATATTCATTCCATTGATACAATTTTACAGTACATGAATTAAACCACCTCTTGGATTAGATTTTCTCTCACACTGAGACTTAAATGAAACAAGAATGAGGCAAAATAGGATCTAATACACACTTAGAATAAAACTGTATCCCATAATGTGAAATACAATAAGATGATGTAGGAATTTATAATTGTGTAGGGAGTCACATATTAACAACAATATGAAAAAAAAATTAATCACTTAAATTAAACACAATTACACGCTCATTTATTAATTTGTCAATTATTTATTTTTATTTTTATTTTTTAATTTTAAAAATCATTATTTAATATAATTGTATTCACGTAAATTCATTGGAAACATATATTAATATTATACTAATATGAACCATGGTTGTGAATTTCACAATGTAAAGAATTAAACCATTAAAATATATAAGTGATTTACTAAAATATAATTAAAATGTATAACTGATTTATTAAAATATAATTAAAATGTATAACTGATTTACTAAAATATAATTAGAAATTTTATTACAATTTTATTTGGCATTTTTGATGATAGGTAGTATCCATTCAAAATGTTAGATAATTTCAAAATTATAATATAACTCTTAAGAAATTATAATACATAATTGAAAGTCATTGATATACTCAATGATGCCGTGTTAATCACATAAAAAAATCACCACGATAATCATTATAAATATCATTCTTATTAATTAATAATATATATGTGACTTATATGTCTAAACATGAATCATTATCAATATCATTCTTATTAATTAATAAGATATATGTGACTTATATGTCTAAAGAGTTGACATTGTAAAGATCCAGTATAACACTATACAACAATAACAATGTCTAAATAAGATATTAATCAACAAATGGAAACCCAACTTCTATGTTTATTAAAAAAAAACCAACTTCTATGTCTATTAAGAAAATTGGTGATTTTGCAAAGATCCAAAACAACAATATGTGACAATAATGTGCGACAATAATAGTGTGTAAACAAAGTCAACAATGATAAACTTCCTTCATATCTTGATGTCTACCTCAAATGGAATACTTGGGGATACTTTCATGTCTATTTAATGGCCACATATATTTATATGGTTCCTTAATATCTTGGTGGCTACTCAAATGAGATAATGTCAGTGTAATGCCATGTCTATGTTATAGCCTTGTTACATGAGTTGTCAACAATAAATAGTGTGTAAATAAAGTCAATAATGAACTTCCTTAATATCTTGATGTCTACCCCAAATGGGATACTTTCATGTCTATGTGATGGTTACATATATTTATATGCTTTCTTAATATCTTGGTGGCTATTCAAATGGGATAATTCCATGTCTATGTTATAGGCTTGTTACATGAGTTTTCAAACTCTCTTGTCATTATGCCAGTCTCTTGTTTTCAATGATTTTCAGAATAATGTCATGTCTATGTTATAGGCTTGTTACATGAGTTGTCAAACTCTCTTGTCATTATGCCAGTCTTTTGTTTTCAATGATTTTCATAGTATTTTGTTTTCGATGACTTTGAAATTTGGTAATTATTTTAGTGATTTAAATTGGGATTTTGTTTTTTTAAATTGATTTAAATTTTTTATTTTTTGAAATTGGGTAATTATTTTTGTGATTTAAATTATTATTTTGTTTATTAAAATTGATTTAATAATGCCATGTCTATGTTATAGGCTTGTTACATGAGTTGTCAAACTCTCTTGTCATTATGCCAGTCTCTTGTTATCAATGATTTTCATAGTATTTTGTTTTCGATGATTTTGAAATTTGGTAATTATTTTTGTGATTTAAAATGGGATTTTGTTTTTTAAAATTGATTTAAATTTTTTATTTTTTGGAATTGGGTAATTATTTTTGTGATTTAAATTATTATTTTGTTTATTAAAATTGATTAAAATTATTTTATTTATTTTTAATATTACAATTTGTTGTTGGAATAATTTTCATAATTTTTTTTTTAGACTTTTATCATAAATAAGTGTGGTTGAGAAGCAGGTAGAATGAATGCCCCCTTATTCCACATCACAGAGATATGTTATTGGTATTTGTGAGTCAACCAAATTAAAATAAAATACCTATTAATATAGTACATTAAATATAACTATAAATTGGAGTGAAATATAAAATTCATTTATTTTGGGTTTCGATATCAATGAAGGTTTGGTTGGTTAATAAAGATAACTAGTGATACTCCAATTTGGGGATAGTGTCATTGGGGAAGTCCTCAAGACCCTTGTACCCTCTTACATAGAGGCTCTCTCACCGAGTCAGTTACCAATTTTCCAGGGGAGGATAATTTACTATAGATCGGTTTCAGAAGGGGGTTTCAGAAGGGGGTTCCAGACAATCGGGTCCCAAGGGGGTGACTCTTGGGAAGGATTACACTTGGTCAAATGGTTTGGGATTGGATATTTCCCCAATAAAAACTCAAAGTGCGAGGAAAAAGAAAGAGGAATTGGGTCTGTTACTACCTGAGTCACACTTACCAGTTATTTGTGAAAATGAGGTGCTTAGAGGCATGAAATCCCTGGCGAGAGAAAAATCACGATCTTGGTCTCTTTAAACATTAGAGGGGTGGGGGGGATCCTGAAATATGCCTCCCTTTGAATACTTCTTCGGAGGACTTCACCGGACATTATTTGTTTGCAAGAAACTATGGCGGAGGATAAAAAGGCTCAGGCCTTTATGAACTCTTTTCGTCCTTCCTAGATCTCTTGTGTTGTAAGTGCAGTAGGAACTTTGGGGGGTTTATTAGTAAATTGGGATCCAAAAATGTTTGACATTTTTCCATTTTTGTGTTGTGGTGGTATCCTTTTAACATGTACTTGTTTGGAGCTAAATCTGTCGATTACTTTGCTTAATGTGTATGGGCCCTACTTGGATAGAAAATCCTTCTTGGAAAAGATGAAGGCTAGGGGTCTTTTGGCTCACATAAATATTATATTGGATGGGGAATTGAATCTTACTGTGATGCTTGTTGTGGGTGGGAATCCCTCCTATGGACTTAGCATTTAAGGGCTCTAATCATGCATGCAGAAAATGACCATTTCAAAGGCTTCTACTCTTTTCTATTCTCCCAACACAAAACTCCACATTCATGTAATACAAAGGTGAAAAAAAGATTCAGTAACTCTACCTTGAGTCCTTCGTTTGATGTCGATTCCTTTTCTTTCACTCGCTCTTTGATTGCAAGCCTCCTCCCAAAGCTGACCTGCATTCACACATGAAAAAACAAAAAGATGCGAACATGCATTTCATATACTAATTGCTGGGTTAGTTGTGACAATATCATAAAATAAATATTCAACTTGAACACATGATATGACAGGACGGGAAAAGTATTCATTTTTGTATTAATCTTCACAAGAGTAAACTTACAATATGTGGTCAACACTGCTCCTCGAAACTGGTCCTGGGCTCCTCTTCAATTGTCCTCCAACTGCTTTGATTTATACTTCTCTTTGCACAAGGATGGCTAAAGGTTGGGACAAGGGGAATGCTCAATTGGGTATAGTCTCTTTACTATGATTTTCCTCCTTTCAAATGGGACCCTTACCCCTTCTTTTATAGGCTAGAAGGAGCTAGGTATTTGGTCGAATGATCGACCATGCATGGACGAAAGGTTTAGTTAACTTACCCAAAGCTGTGTGTTCCATCAACAACTTTTCTTTTTTCATGCTTTTGTAGGTACACACAGGCTGTAGTGAGGCAGCTACCGTGTACACTCGTGCAGTAGTGGAGTAGGGCGCGTGGGCCTTTAAAAAGAGGTTTTTTAAGAAGAGTTGTTCAGTACTGGCTTGGCAAAGAAGGCATATGGGATGACTTGATGTCAGGTAAGTATGTCTAGTGCAAATTAAGGTTATAATAGATGCCCCCTAATGTGTGAGGTCAGAAGAGCATCTGATGGCCGAAATACATTACCAATCTTTATCAACGTACCAAACCGGTGAGCCTAGGGACCAGAATTCGAAAGGTGCCATCTGTAAAATAACAATTGTCTCACCGAGGCAGGCATACCCATGCTCGAAATGAAATAAAATCATGGATACCAATCAAATACACTGTAGATCCATGTCATATAACTATATAAAGTGTAGCCGCGAGCAATACACAATGGATCTACATCTCGAAATAAAAAATACATACATTTATAGTATCCATCTTCTAGAAGCTAATAAGGCTTGATGAATGGAGATGAGGTCTTCAGAGCTCGAGCATCAAATTAAAAATATTCAAAACTTGGGTAGGAGTGTAATATGAGTGTACAACTTCACTACCCAGAGGTCTTTGACGGCTCGTCGGTCATGGACTAGAGGATCTTGATGATCAGGTTGAGGGCTTTGTGGATTTCAAACAAAGACTTGATTGGACCTTCGGGATGGCCAGGCATGAGGGAAAGAGACAAACTGTAGACGGGATGACTCAGGCTTGGTAAAAAATTCCCTTGGACCATAGCACGACAAATGATGAGACTCAGGAAAAATGATATTTTGACATAAGTTCACGATGCAGGAGGCACATCAAACTCTCCATATGTTTGGAAGAGTAACCAAACGGAGGAGGACACAACTCTATGTAGCGAGAAAATCATCCCAAGGTCATAGTAAATCCTAGGGCTTGATGAACAAACATAAATATGTGCTTTGTCCAAGGGCGACTTATTATGCTGTCAATAAAAAGAAAATACTTTTCCCTTCCTCTTTTTGGGGTATATTTGATTTTTTTTTGTCTTTTTCAATAATTTTGGAAAGCTTGAAAAAGAATAAAAGAATTCTATGTTACAAAGGAGGATCGAGTGTCGCAAACATACTAGTTCCAAGCACACGGAACACAGGGATGCTCAGGGCAAAGGGACACTCGGGAAAAATCCTCCAGTGGATAAAGGTGTCAAGAGGTAGAGGCAAAGTGCTATACGGCTTGCATATAAGGAATGCTTCATATGGTTTAGTTGAGAGCAAAATGGAGCCGACATTTAGAACAAAGACGTAGGTATGCAAACGTGGTTAACAAAACACACAATGGTAACATCCTTCGATGTAATTTTAACAAGCCCAGAGAAGGTAAGCTCGGGCGTTTTTCATGTTTAGAGAGTCTGAAAAAACGTAAAAGGATACTCCACTGGGGTACCTTTTTCGAAGATAGTCTAGTTGGCTCAAAAAAGGGGTAAATTAGCACCGACCAGACATCTATTCAAAACCATTTTAACGAGTGTGATAAAGACAAGGTCACTCGACAATTTTTTCATTTTTAAGGAGTCTGAAAAAAGCTTAACTATGGACTTCGTCAGGAATGTTCTTCTGGACCATTTTAACGAGTGTGAAAGAGTAAGGTCACTCGATGATCTTTTCAATTTTAGGGAGTCTTAAAAGAGCTTTAAATATGGACTCCGTGGGGGTTCCTTTTTCATAAATTTAGTCCCCCAAGCCTGAAAAATGGGTTAAATTATACCCGAGGATACTCTTCTAGAGAACCGAGGCCCCTAAAGTATACCTTTGTTCGTACAATTGACCATCTGGACCGAAAAAGGGGTAAAATACCGCCAGACAGATGTGACTTCAAATTCCAGTTTAGCAAGCATGAAAGGCCACAAGATCACTCGACAATATTTTCATGTTTAGAGGGCTTGAAAAGGGCTTAAAAGAGGACCCATTAAGTATTGGGAGTCCCAAGGGTGAGGTCAAGAGTGATATAGAATTATGCCAATGAGGATCAAACTCGTAATCAGTCAAAGCTAGTAAGGACTCCTAGGCCTATAGTCGTTTAGTGATAGCATGGACACCAAACTGCAACCAGGATCTACCTAGGGCATCCATGTTAAGGTAGGCTCTACCACTAAATTACGACACTCCTAAAGCAACAATGATGGTTTCGTGTCGCAATTTGGTGGTATCGATCCTATGGTGAAGCGGAAAAGACAACAAGATGCAGGAAGTAGAGGTGGAATCCTAACTTAAATGGAACAAGTTGAAAAAATGACTTTTTACCAAAGGACCTTCAAAACGACCCAAATCTCCAAAAAGTTTCCACATGTCCAAAGTAACACTTCTCGTGACAATCCAAAGAAAACTCCTGAACCATGCTAAATGATTTTTAGTTTAGAAAAAATGACAAAAGAGTCTAAAAAATGACAAAAAGAGGCCAAAAAGTCTATAAATAGAAGCTGCCAGCTCATTATCACCATTGCTAATTGAGAAATTGACTAAAAGCCAAAACTACCCCTTTGTGAAAAGAGTTGATTTCGGGAGCTTCAGTGGACGAAACAACCATCCAGTTGGACTAAGTAAGTACTTACTCACCCCTATTGCATTCTAATTATTTCTTTATGTATTTAAATTTAGTTTTTGGAGGGGCATCGACCTTTTAAAAGGTCGGCCCTAAGTCCACATGGGTTGTCTTATGACAGCCCGAGTGTACACGCGATCAGAGGAAAAACTGCATGTGTGTACATGCTACTGTCAGCATTACAACCTACGTGGACCCTTCATTTAATGTAAAAAAATTAAAAGAGCAGGAGTTAATCCCTCCTGAACTGGGTTTTTGCAGGATGTATGTTCACTGGAGGGAAAGAGAGCATGAGGATATTAGTGCATTGGTTGGGGAGGACCCTAATGTTGTTGCTACATTAATGCAATGTGGGTTGTTAAAATTTTTTCTATGTCCTTTCATGAGAGCACAACCTAGGCTATTGAATGTCTTGTTTGATTATTGGCATCTCGATGCAGAGACCTTTATGCTAGAGGGGTAGTTGTTGGTTCCAACGACAGAGGATATATACTTTTTGACTGACCTCTCTAGGAGAGGGGAACCAGTCAATTTTTGTACTTTTCCCTCTGGGCCTCACAACATATCGGAGTTGATTGGACTCCATTGTGAGGCAGGTATAGATAGAACGAGCTCGCAAGTACTGATAAGAAAGATTTCAGACTTATCACTGCAAGTGATAGTGTTGTTGATCGGGTAGATTACTAGGTCTGCAACTTTGCATTAGGCTTCTCGTGCACAAATGAATTGTGCAATTCAATGCTTAAATGCACAAATTTTTGACTGGAGCACCACATTACTGGATTGTATGAAGAGGCAGCTAACAAATTTCCGGTTTCAAAATCAGAGGAACTTCGGGTTTGGAATGATTCTTTGCTCTTTCTTCTTTGAAAGAGTGCCCAGTTTCAGTCCTCGAGAGGTGGTACGAGGGCACTAGGCCTCTCTTCCCACGTTATGTAGATGGGCGATGCTGCTGCCACAACAGGGGGGGAAGGACCATTGAGGCCTTTGATGACAACTTTTTTGCTTGGTTGTTGTGATAGATCCTGGTCATAGAGGACTACCCTTATGCCGGAATCGACTTCTCTAGAGATCCTGAGATGTCGACGCCTCTCAAAGAGCAGCGCGGAGAGGTGGGTAACATTTATTTTTTGTTGTTTTTATATATATCATTTTTTTTACACCAGAGCATTTGACAGACAAGTGTATATTATGTGCAGATGTGGGGCTGGTGCGACCAGTGGATTATGTGAGGAACAAGCGACGTCCTCAGCCAGAGGCCACAACCGCCGCCACAGGGGAGCCAACAGAAGCAAAAGAGCTTCCAGCCGGTGAGGTTGAGATATTTCTGAGACGAGTAGAGAAAATTTTTACCTCGCTCACTCGCACAATCCCCATGACAGAGATTGAGGATCTGCCACCATCTATGCAACCTCACGTAGTGGGGGCGCCATGGACGTGGGTTCGGATTTTTTGACGTTTGGAAAATGTCGTTGATCATTACAATAGGGCCCACAGGCCTCGTCCTTAGTTAGGCTAGACTTTTCACATGTCGAGGGCACTACTTGTATATTTTTTGAGGGCATAAGCCTTATGACTCGTTACTAGTCGTATTTTTGAAGCACTTGCGCCCACCTATGTATTATGATGTTTTTGATATTATATATGGATTTTTATGTCTTATGGATTGTATTTGATTTAAAAATGTATTTACATGTGCATGTGTGTGTCTTTCTTATATGTGTGTGAGATTCCAATCGAAAATTTGATTAGCTAGAGTATCTGTGACTTGATTTAATCTCCTAGGAACATGAAAATATGTAATATAATCAAAGCTTCGTTCTAAGAGACGTACCCTAAGGAACCATCGGTGTAAAGTAGGATCATGAACATGGTAGACTCGATTTAACTGAGACCCAACCAACTGAGCATCTAAATAGACCCAAAGGTGAGAGATACCAAATGACAAAGCACCATGAAGAAACTCAATAATTGTGCTTTATTCGACGACATTGTTTGTGGTGTCACCTAAACATATACCTCCTGAAGATAATAACTAGCCCTGAGGTGTAAAAATTACCCAAGTTGCGGAGGCAAGCCTCCGAGTGTGTAGGCTAGCGACGTCTGCGTATCCAACGAACACCTCTGATTCACTTGACATCTGCCATAGTGATAAAAGATAACATCAAAAAATGACACATCCATAAAACCAAAAGAAACAAAAAAGTAATAATACACAGACTATACATATGTTACAAAAAGTTACCCAAGGTGACCTACCTAGGATTAATACTTCTTGAGGTAGAGCCCATTTCTAGGCTCTGCCAAAGCATTTCCCTCAAAATATACCAGACGATAAGTGCCCTTTTTTAGAACCTCTTTATGATGAAAGGTCTGAACCACATGGGTTTGAACTTGCCTGCCCCTAGGGGGTCCTTATCTTGGTCATAGATCAGGACAAGGTCACTTTCCAAGAAAATCCGAGGACAAACGGACCGATCATACTGGCACTTGAATTTTTGTTTGTGAGCTTCGTTAGCTAAGGCTGCATCATGACGCTGCTCATTGAGCCGTTCGAGATATAATAAATGCTCTTCAAGTGGTGAAGTGTCTGGCAAGAATTGTATGGCCAACTTTAAAGATGGGATTTGGCATTCTATGGGCAAGACTGCTTCCAGCCTGTAAACAAGTTGAAAAGGTGAGAAATCGGTTGCAGTCTTAACAGACGTTTGGTAGGCCCATAATGTCGAGTATAACATCAAATGCCAATTTGACTTGGCTGAATTGATTGTTTGCTGTAGGATGGTCTTAAGATATTTATTGACAGCTTCCACCTTACCATTCGCTTGAGGGTAGTAGGGTGACGAGTGTTCTTTCCACAACCCAAGTTTTGATGTTAACTCGGTCATCATTTGGTTCTAAAAGTGACTGCCATGGTCAATGATAATCTCTCTCGGGATGCCGAACCTTGATATAATCTGGTTAAACAAAAAGAGAGCTACAGTCTCTCCATCATATTTAAACATTGGAATAACTTCGACCCACTTTGTGAAGTAGTCGATGACTACAATGATATAACAGTGCCCCCTTGCTGAAGGAGGGTTTCATGTAGTATAATCAATACCCCACTTGGTGAAGGGACCAACTATGATGACAGGAAACATGGGAGCGAGATGTGCCCTCATATTCTGAGAGAAGAGCTGACACGGGTGGCACTTCTTGGCTGATGTGATACATTCTTTGATTAGTGTTGGACAGAAGTAACCAACTCGTAAAATATTTTGGGCTGTTGCCAACCCAGACAAATGACTGCCACATGCTCCAGTATGACAATTGTTAAGCATGATTTCCACTTCTTCATGAGTGAGGCACTGGCGAAGGATGCAATCTATACCTCAACGATAGAGAGTGTCTTTGAGAATGAGATAGTTCCTGGCTCGATGACATATACAACGACGCTCATCACGAGAAGTAGAGCCAGGGCACTTAAAATTTTGGAGATAGACAAGTATATCTCCATACCAGGGGTCCGAAGATGCTATCAAAAACATGTCTCCTTGAATAGGCGATTCTTCGGGCATAACATCACCTGACTCGACCGAAAGTTTTGAGATGAGTTACACAAAGACCAATGACTTTTTGGATTTCAACAAAATGAAATCTAAGTCAAATTCCTGGAGGACAACTATCCATCTACTGATCTTTCCACCGATTACCCGTTGTGTCAACATGTATTGAAATGGATTCACAACGACAATGATGGTGGTCTTGAGAAACAAAACATAATGACGGAACCGTTGGACAACATGGATTGCTGCCAACGCAAGTTTTTTGATATGGGAATAAATTGAGTTCCAGTCTAACCAGGCCTCGACTCAGGTAATAAATCACATATTCTGAGAGAAAATCATCCTCTTGAACTAAGACCATGTTGATGGTTGACTCTACTGCAGCCAAGTATAATAAGAAATATTTGTTATAATTGGGTGGCCGAAGTAGAGGGGTAGTCGCGAGGGCATGTTTCAACGCTTCGAAGGAGCTTTGAGAGGCATCGTCCCAATGAAAAGGAACATCTTTCTTCAGTAAGTGCATAAATCCCTTTGTAATCTCGGCATAGTTTGCGATGAAATGCTGCAAAAAGTTTGTTTTTCCCTGTAGACTCTGAAGTTGAAGGATTGTATATGGGGGAGGCAACTAAACTATTGCCTCAACCTTGAGAGGATCGATCATGATCCCTATTGTCGAAACTATGAAACCTAAGAGACGACCCAATGTCACGCAAAAACTGCATTTGTTGGGATTCTAGCGAATCTGGAAGTAGCGACATCGCTCAAAGATAAGTCAGAGGTGTGTGGGATGATCAGTTCTCTTACGAGAGCGTGATGATAAATCATCTAAGTAGGCCTCGATGATATGTTTGAGATGATGGAAAGAAAAATAGATGGCCAACTAAAAGGTAGCGCCAACATTTTTCAGACCAAACGACATCTTACGATACGTGAATGTACCCCATGGAAAAATGAATGTTGTTTTGTGTTGGTCTTCAAGTTTGATTTGTATCTGATTATATCCCAAAAAACCAGCCATGAAAGAAAAGGCCTCATAACCTACGCATTCATCGACTATCTGGTCAATAAATGGTGTGGGGAAATTATCTTTTAGATAGGCCTTGTTCAAATCACAGAAGTCTATACATATGCAAATCGTACCCTATTTTTTGTTAACTGACACGGGGTTTGACACCCATTGGGTCAAATGGACAAATTTTGGATCGATGCCTGGCATTTCCTCGTAAGACCAAGAAAAAACGTCGCAAAATTCCTTAAATAAATCTGTACAGATTTGAATCTCTTCAGGGGAGCAGTCATCTCCGACGAAAACATTCTCCACGATGCCAGGGGTTATGGAGATGTTTATAGGTATAGTTTCGACGATGGTTTCCATATTACCCTCGTCATAAACAATATGTGTAGCCAAAGGATTGATAGGACAATACCTATCTCCAGTCATAGTCGAGGTGAATTCCCCTGCTTCAATTCTGCTTAACTCTGGGAGGAAGTAAGATCTGTGATGGAGATCATCCCAGGGTTTGTCCGAACTAGTCATTGCTTCCATGATTGCTTCGTCTGAGGGCAATACTAAGTCTAAAGAATCTGTATCAGCAAGGGAACCTTGAGCCCAAATAGGCTCTAGAATCGGATCTAACTCTTGTACGGGAATTGGATTAGGGTCGACAAAAGCTTGTTGGACTAAAGAGTACGCTACTTCTACCATAGACAAGGGCATGGACATACCATGGTGCCCCGTCCCTTCCATTGTGGCCGATGGGGGAGGAAGAATCCATATATCATTGAAGTAAGTCATGCGAAACAACAAAACTTGGAAAACCTCAACCTTATGGTGGTTAGATATGAACTTAACATCGCCTTAAGGAGGTGGGTAATCGAAAGTGCCCATCAAAGTTGGGCACAAACCAACCCCTAGGTTGACGATGATGGGTTGTGGGTTATCAATCATTGGGACTGCAGAAACCCCCAATGAAGGGTCAGGATGAGAGAAAGACAACTGATCAATGGTCACAATCTGGCCCTCGTGTGGAAACAACAAGACCCAGAAAACTGTAGCGAATACTGCTTGCATAGAATAGGTCCACCTCCTTCCTAACAAGATATTGTAGTCGAGAGATGCATCGACCACTTCAACCTTGACACACATGGTTTTCCCTCTTAACTGCACGAGAAAAGAGGGGATAATGCCATGTGGTTGGAATGAACGATCGTCGAAAGAGGTAAGAAGAGTAGGTGACAGAGACAAAATGGGCTGGCCAATGGCCTTCCAACATGCCAAAGACATTACGCATGTCGAGGCACCCTCATCAACCACTGTGCAAAAAATGTTCTGAGTAAAAGTTTTCGTGGTGTAAGCCATGACTATCTGGAATGCTATGTGGTAAGGAAGATGATGTTTTAAGTCAGTTTTATCAAGCATGATCATACCCGGATTACAAGTTTTGGTGGATCCTAAAGTGGCTAACAGAGCCTTTCTCTGGGAAGGGCAGCTTTGGAGGACTTCCAAAGCAGACATCGCACAAGGGGTTTGAGAAAAAACCTCCACCACAGAGTAGTTCTGGGTGGCCCTTGTGTTTGGGTTGTGAGAAGCTTTCTTAAACACACCTTTTGGGATGCATGTCATGGTTTCGCCCAATGTCTTCTCGATATGGAGAGGAAGAGATGGGGTTTTAGCTTCTTTACCTTTCTCAGAGGTGCTTGGCTTGCTGTAATCATTTTCTCTAGTTGATATATAGGCATCACCTTTCATCATATACACATTCACGTATGCAGGATTGTTTGAAGACGAAGGGGGTCCTTAACTGCCCCCTTCCGTGCTTGTAGAGGCTTCAGTTATATTTTGGCCATGTTGAAAAGGGTTTGTTAACACAGGAGGCTGTTGCTGTGACAATAAATTTTGGGCCTCTGCAAGCTGAGGGCATTGGTGAGTCAGGTGGTCTTCCACACATAGATTACACAAATACCTCAACTTCCCTTTTTTGGTGTTGCCCCCGCCAGCATTATTAGTGGGTTTCTTATCCCTCTTACCCTTCTTACTTTTTTTTTTTCTTTCCATCAGGCTGCTAGGTGGCCTTTGGATTTGTCGATTGCACGCTATGTACATCCAACATTTGGGTAGGGGGAGTAGCCGAAACAATAGTCTAGCTGGCCCCTGTATGCTGGATAGACAATTGCTGCAATTTTTTTGTCAGTTTTTCAGCGGGCTTTGTTTGTGTTGAACCAATAATACCATTGGCATGTGGTTCAACTCTCTATCTAGTTTTATCAAGTATTGATCGTGGCACATCTGAAAAGATCTCGTACAGTAGACCAGACTAAGAATAGATTAGCTCAAGTTGTTGAGCTCTCATGATTTCATATTCTTTGGAAAACACTCTCGACTTTGCGATGTGTTTGGATAACTGTGGGACAAAAGACTTAAGGAACCACTATAGTAGGAGTGCTGGTGGGATTGACACCTTAATCAAAATATTCCGATGTCTCCACTCTCAGATGTGATCATAGATATGGTCCGCTTTTGTCTGTTCGAAATTGGCTAGCAATTCTGTGCCAACATTGTATCTCACAGGTAATTGGAAATGGTTTAGGAAATCCATTTCCAATTCGCCGAAGGAAGAGTATCTTGAGCGGTTGAGCTCAATGTACCATTTCGCAACACTCCCAATGAGAGTACATTGAAACAATCACAACTGTACAGATTCATCTTTCAATGAATTAGATGAGCACCAAAGGTGAAAATTAGTCACATGATCTCCTGGATCTTCGTTAGGCTTGGCTTCGAACTTTGGTATGTTGGAAGGCAAATTCGTCGGCATAAGAGGCCAATGCAAATTGTGACAGATAGGGTCATTCAACAACCTTGTTAATTCTAGCAAATGCAAGGTTGCCATGAAAGGTAGTTTGGGTTGTTAGTGATAACCATGGAAAAAGGGGCCTGGAGTTTGATTGGCACTAGGTTTCCAGGAAAAGTTGGGTTGCTGGCTGGGGTTTTGGTAAAAACCATGGCCATGACCAGTGTACAGATTTTGTGTTTGAGGAGACATCATCGGTTGATTCCCGAAATAGGACATAGATGGTTGGGTGTGCATTACATTCGAAGGACTTTGGGAAGGGTTGCCCCATACCAATCCCATGGGCATAGGTACTACACCTTGCCCGGGGTTCCATTGGTTGTGAAAATAATTACCCCAGATCGACATTCCTGATGAGGGAACTGATCCTTGCCAAGAATATCAAAGTCCTGATGCGGAAGAAGTTCTTGGGTTTGCCCCCCTATGCAGGAATAGTACCCTGCATAGGATTAGGTTGTCCGTAACCGGGGTTGCCCCCAGTCGGGAAAGTAGCTGATGAAAAAGTGTTGTTACCAAAAGCACCGAACAAATAAAATGGTGTCGAACCTACTAACATATTATGAGAAGGTGGTCCTTGACTCCCTGCTCCAAATGAAATATGGTGTGTGTTTGGCTTGGTGGATTTCTGGTGGGTACTGCCGAGCGAAGGGGACGAAGGAGGTATATGAACTCCCCCGTAAGGGAAAGCGTTAAAGGGAGCTGAAGTTCCCCCCATGGGTCCTTGCAGAGGAGCGTTAGAGCTCCCTTCCCCCAGACCTAAAGTCTGTATAGTGGAGTAGGATAGTACATGGCTTGTACCTGAGCTAGGCATCTTGTATGAGAACAAAGGACCTGTTGCACTCTGTGTGAAAGGAGCAGTTTCCGTCACCAAAAATGGGATCATACCACTACTCTAGGTAGAGGCAGTGGAGACCATGGTGGCTCAGACCAGTGACGGTGGGTTAGGAGGTGGAACAACCCCTGTGGTGACAACTGTAGTGGGAATAGAAGAATTCCCAGAAGAAGTAGCAGCATTTATTTCCATTGCTGTGTGTGACATGGTCTGGTGCCCGTACAGATAAATATGTACGATGATGGGTGCCGAAATATTAGTGGTTGGATTTTCGGGTGGATCGAGAGTTTCCGCTCCAAGTTATGAAATATTTGGTTCCTATGGATGTTGGTTAGGCATAGTTTCCTATGACTCGATCACTTCAAAAGACCCTTGTTGGTCTAGATTTCATCTTAACGGTGGCGGGGGTGGATCTAGTGTAACCGGTATCAGGCCAAGAAGCCTTCATGACCAGTGGAGCTCATGATCCTCCATTGTGTGAGAAGATCAAAGACACACTAGGTCTTTCTATTCGTTCAAAAACAACACACACCAAAAAAAGTCCCTACGAGATAAAACAAGCAATGACTAAACTATTTGGAAGAACAGTTACAACAACCAACACTAGAGAAACTTACCGGTTCAAGTGCAACTCGAACACGGAAGCACCATCTGGGTATAATCTGCAAAGTGTGGCCCGATGTCTGTCCTAGGTACCACGGTCTACCCCTCAGTCACCTGTGTAAGTCCATAAAATAATGGAAACTAGGTTTCCAGTGCGTGAACAATCACCAAGCGGGTACAGTCGACAGTTGGGTGGACCGCAATGAACAGGGTATCAAGCCTGAAATCTATCAAGGGTATCGAAAGCAAGTGGTCTTGAAGACAACTACGGACCTCGAATGGGTTTGAGACCCATAAAGCTCCATGGCAAATGCAATCAACGAAATCCCAAAACAAGCCCTCTGTATGTGTTCCCCACTATGCTTGGTTCGTCTTTGGAGGGGTTATCTTCGCTACCTTTCTGCACACAACCTCGTGTTTATCCCCTGTGTTAGATGGGGGTCCCAAAACCAAGAAATAAAAGATTTTTTATTTATTTATTTAATGCTCCCAAAGAAAAAAGGAAAAATGATGACAAGTAAAGACCAAGAAAACCTCTGGCCTAAGCATAGATCACAAAGAGTTACTAAAATTAACACACAAATTGATAAAAATAGACTCTCACACTTGTCTAAAAACCCTATAAAAGAAAACAAATTTTAGGAAAAAAATTTAATGAAAAAGAAAGTGATTGATGTGATCAGACCTAAGTTGTTGACTGCTATGATGGAGACCAAGAACTTGAGAGGTATAACTCTTGACAAGGAAAAGGATGATTGCCTCTCCTTAAACAAAAACTTTCTCAACAAGCACGTCGCTGACAGTTCAACAGCCAGTGTGTGCACGCGAGCTGTGTAAGGTCAGAGTCTGTGTACACACATGCAGACCTTATGCAGGACACATGTACCTCTGCAACTCTTCAAAAAATGAAAAGACAAGCAATCAAGCATTGGCAAAGACTACTTGTATTGAGAACCAGAATCTCTTGAAGACTCAGAAACTTACTTTGTCAGAAAAGAAAAAACAATTCAAGGAAAATTTCATAGAAATAAAACAATCTGAGATGGTACCTAAGCTACAAACTACAAAAATAGAGACCATAATGAGTTTCAAAAAACCCCTGAGAAGGATCACTTATGACAGGGAAGAGGATGACTGCCTCTTTAATTAAAATTTTATGAACCTAGCCACGCTACTGTTACTTCATCAGCTAGTGTGTCCACGCGGGCTGTGTGAAGGTTGGGCCCATGTACACGCATGCAAGCCTTATATAGGCCGTGTGTACCTCTATGACTTCCCGTAAAAGAGAATGCAGCCAAGCAAAGTAAGTAGGAAGAATTGGTATGGAAGAACAGAATCCCTGCTAGCTTAGACTTTTGCAGAAACTCTAAAAACAAGCAATGAAACAAATTTTAAAAAATACCCAAAAAGGACTCCCAGAAAACCCTAGAGATCCCCAGTATGGTCACCAATTTTGTTGTGGGTGGGAATCCCTCCTATGGACTTAGCATTTAAGGGCTCTAATCATGCATGCAGAAAATGACCATTTCAAAGGCTTTTACTCTTTTCTATTCTCCCAACACAAAACCCCACATTCATGTAATACAAAGGTGAAAAAACTATTCGGTAACTCTACCTTGAGTCCTTCGTTTGATGTTGATCTTTTTTCTTTCACTCGCTCTTTGATTGCAAGCCTCCTCCCAAAAATGACCTACATTCACACATGAACAAACAAAAAGATGTGAACATGCATTTCATATACTAATTGTTGGGTTAGTTGTGAAAATATCATAAAACAAATATTCAACTTGAACACATGATATGACGGGACGAGAAAAGTATTCCTTTTTGTATTAATCTTCACAAGAGTAAACTTACAATATGTGGTCGGCACTGCTCCTCGAAACTGGTCCTGGGCTCCTCTTCAACTGTCCTCCAACTGCTTTTCTTTATACTTCTCTTTGCACAAGGATGGCTAAAGGTTGGGACAAGGGGAATGCTCAATTGGGTATAGTCTCTTTACTATGATTTTCCTCCTTTCAAATGGGACCCTTACCCCTTCTTTTATAGGCTAGAAGGAGCTAGGTATTTGGTCGAATGACCGGCCATGCATGGCTGAAAGGTTTAGTTAACTTACCCAAAGTTGTGTGTTCCGTCAACAACTTTTCTTTTTCATTCTTTTGTAGGTACAAGTCGGCTGTAGTGAGGTAGCTAGCATGTACACTTGTGTAGTAGTGGAGTAGGGCGCATGGGCCTTTAAAAATGGTTTTTTTAAGAAGATTTGTTCAGTACTGGCTTGGAAACAAGGCATATGGGATGGCCTGATGTCAGGTAAGTATGTCTGGTGCAAATTAGGGTTATAACAATGCTGGGGAGTTGTGGGGAGATGCAACGCATTTGGATCCCCTATCAACATTTTTTAAAGAATTTTTTAATGGTTCTGGATTGGTAGACATTGCTCTGGATGTTTTGGTGCCGACATGGAGAAATGGTAGAAGGGGCACTGCGAGTATATAAAAAAGGATGGATCATGTCTTTGTGGTTGAATATCTCATTGTGGGAGTTAGTAGATATAAAGCGTGGGTGGATTTTCCGTACATTTCAGACCATGCACCTATCCTTTTAAGACTAGATCGTCTTACACTTCCGATGACTTATCCTTTCAAGTTCAATGCTAGTTGGTTATCTGAAGAAGAGGTGGTTTCATTAGTGAATGAAGTCTGGAAGGATTCTTCTTTACTGGTTGAAAAGGATTCATAATAGAGATTAGTTAATAAGTTGAAGTCTTTAAAGTTTCACATTAAAGCATGGGCAAAGGAATTTAAAAGAAAACAAGAAGAAAAAATTGTTCGATTAGAGGGAATTTTGAAAGAATTATTTCTAGACGCGACACATGAGAACAGTAACAGTGGTAGGGATAACCAAATAAAACTCTTGGAGGCTGAGCGTAACAAGATTTTACAAGCAAAATAAGAGAAGTGGAGACTTAGAAGTAGATCCATCTAGTTAAAGAGTGGAGATAAGAATACAAAATTCTTTCACAGTTATACAAGTTTAAGGAGGAACAGTAATCATATTTGGGATAATAGGGATGAGAGTGGTAATCTACATTCTGGTTAGGCAGCCATCAAAAAAGAAGCTGCCAATTATTTTAATTTTTTTATGAGGAATATGATCATGTGGTTATTAATGACCAAGTTGATGTTGGGTATGTGTTATATTCTTTGCATATGTGTGTGTGGGTGCGTCATATATGACAATTGCATATAATGATCCCTCGTAGTAGTGGTATGTTTGTGTCGTGTGTGTCATATGCTTTCCTAGGGTGTCCTAGGGGGGGCAGGTATGCCCCCCTTGGTTATGCATAGCGTTCGGGGCAGTGCCCCAAAATTTGTTTTTGGGCAGATTTTGCTATTTTTAGTGGTTTTGTAAATTAATCCCGGATTAAGGGATTAGGGTTTTGGTATCTACGGAATACCTAAAAACATTGTATATATATTGTATAGTGAATGGTGAAATTCGATATAATGAATATAAGAAAGGTTTTCCCAGTTGAGCGTTTTCGGTATAAATCTCTGTGTACTATGTGAATGAGCCATTGATTAGTTTATGTTTTTCTTAAGAATCTATATGCATTGCCTTACTTCACAAGTTTAAAAATTACATGTGGTATGAGAGCTTGTTTTTGGCTTCAGAGGGATGCCTTTGTTGTTGAGGGTTTGACTCGGTCTTGATAGATCAAGTTTATCTTGGGTCTGTGATAAACCTGGGTTTAGTGGGAGATTTTGCAGTGAATATTGGAGTATAGAAAGAGGAACGATGAGCTCATATAGAATCAAGATAGAGAAGTTCAATAGTAAAAACTTTGAGCTATGGAAGCTCAAGATGGAGGAACTTCTTGTAGACAAAGAACAATGGATCGCTGTGGATCCTGGTACACATCCCACTGGTACACCATCTACTAGCACATAGACTACTGGTACACAACCTACTAGTACACAAACTACTAGTAAACCACCTACTGGTATGTCAAAGGAATATTGGGAGAAGTTTGACAAAAGAGCAAGGAGTACTATTCGACTCTGCCTGGCAGATTCGGTTTTGTTGAATGTCTTAGGAGAATCTACAACCAAGGAACTATGGGATAAGTTGGGGAATTTGTATCAATCAAAGTCCCTGGTAAATAAGTTGTTTCTTTGAAAGAAGTTGTATCATCTTAGGATGGAAGATGGATATTCTGTGACAGAACATCTAAATGCCTTTAATACTTTGGTAAGTCAAATTGGCTCTGTTAATATTACGATTGCAGAGGAAGATAAGTGTATTACTTTGTTATGTTCTTTGCTAGACTCTTGGGATAATATAGTTGTAGCAATAGGTAGTACCACTCAATCTACATTGAAGTATGAGGATGTAGTTGCATCCTTGTTATCTGAAGAGATGAGGTGAAAAAGCATGGATGGTCACAACACAGATGCTTTATTTATAAGAGGGCGTACCCAAGACAAGAACCTTGGTAAACCCTCGGGGTGGAGATTTAAATCTAGAGGTAGATCTAAGTCTCCAGAAAAATCTTTGAGGAAATGTTGGAAGTGTGGTAAAACAAGGCATTATAAGAAAGATTGCAAGTCTAAGAATGTTGAAAAACCAAAGGGATCTGATAGTACCTCTTCCACATAGGATAAAACCTCCACTGAAGAATGAGGTGATGTTTACCTAGCATCTACAAGTACACATGTATACCGTGATGTATGGTTGATCGACTCAGGTGCGTCATACCATATGAATCCTAGGAGATGACTCGACAACAAAAATCTCGGGACATGGAAGAGTTAAGTTGCTGCTAAAAGATGGAAGGATTAGAACTCTCCCTGGAGTTCTGCACATTCCAAAACTAGCTAGGAGCCTAATATCTGTAAGCAAGTTGGATGATGTAGGAGTGAAAACTGTATTTGAAAAGAACACTTGCAAGATGATACAAAGAGCAATGGAGTTTATGAGGGGAGTTCGGTGTGGAACTCTGTACAAGTTGTTGGGAAGCACTTATACTAATGGGTGTAACAGTTCTATTGTCCTTGAGTAGACAAATAAAGAAGACAAGATTAATACCATCCTTGAAAATAAGACCATGTCGTGGCATCAAAGACTGGGGAATATTGGAGAAAAGGGCCTTCGAGCACTACACAGTAAAGGCATGGTTGAAGGTATGTCTAATTGCACTCTGGATTTTGATTTATGTGAACATTGCATTTATGGTAAACAGAATCGAGTAAGATTCCCGTCTGGTGCTACAAGAGCAAAGGGGATCTTAGAATTGATAAACAATGATGTGTTTGGACCTATTCTTGTTCCATCACTAGGTAAGTCTATGTATTATGTTTCATTCATAGTTGATTTCTCAAGGAACACATGGATTTATTTTCTTAGAAAGAAATCTGAGGTATTTGATAAATTTAAAGAGTTTAAGGCTCTGGTAGAAAATCAGATAGAGAAGAAAATAAATGTATTGAGAATAGATAATGGTGGAGAATTCCGTGGAAATGAATTCAAAGAATTCTGTAAGAAGTGCGGTATAGCAAGGCAGTAGACTACTCCATACACTCCTCAACAGAACAGAGTTGCAGAAAGGATGAACAGGACACTGATGGAAAAAGCAAGGAGCATGTTCAGCGGTGCCAAGTTAGGACAAGAATTCTGGGCAGAGGCAGTGGGTACAACATGTTACCTGGTCAATCGATCACCCTCATCAGCGTTGGATGATAAAACTCCACACGAGGTATGGACTGGAAAGAAACCCTCTCTTGAACATCTTAGAATGTTTGGTTGTGATGCTTATGTACATGTTCCAAAAGAAAATAGGAGTAAGCTGGATAATAAAGCTGAAAAGTGTATCTTTATTGGTTATAAATGTGATGTGAAAGGTTATAATCTTTGGAACCCATAAACTAAGAAGATTGTTTACAATCGAGATGTTGTTTTTAGAGAGGTAAAAGATGTTTCCAAGAAGGAATTCCTACCAAGGAAATAAGTGTTGATACTGAGAGGGGGGTGAATCAATATCAAGTACAATTTAAAACATTTTTCAACTTATACTTAAACCATTCAACTATATCCAATGAGCAATGAACAATAGTATAAGAATTACACCAATACACCACAATACACCATGCACAATATATGAGAAATAATCAATAGTTATTGTTCAAGGGAAGTAATGAGTTCCAAAGGTAGCTACAGCTTCCAAATGTAAAGGGAGGGATAAACCTCCAAGAGGAAGATACAATCCTCCAATATCAAGAGAGATTTTAACTCTCCATCCTTGCCTCTTTCTTCCACCCAAAAATATATGAGAGATAATAAAACTTTACATTAAATCATCACCATCAACCAATCATCACATAGAACCTGAAAATGATTCCCGAGACTTCTTGAATTTATGCAATTCTTCAATTCTTGGAGTACTTTGATCCTGTAAATAATATTAATCAATGTATTCTCTGAAACTCCTCCAAGTTTCACTCCTTCAATCCTCCCCAAAAATAAGTTATAGAAAGAATGATAGACTTTATTCAATTCTGGTCTATTCAGGAGACCAAACTTGTACAGAATGCCCTGCACTCAATATTTAACATCCAATTCTAAACCTCGCATAAAAGAAACTAAAGTATGTACTCTTTCAAATGAAATTTTTCCCACATAATTTGGATTCTCGATGAAGAAGTTATGACTGTTTTACCCGGAACACCTGTTTATTGACTAACTTCAGGACTAGTCACAAACCCTATCTTCCACACAGTGTATCTCCATAATTATAGCGAATCAAGAGCTGAAATTTTTACTAGAGGTACCTTGATATGTATTCTCAATACCATAGCGATTTAACCATCTGACACATTCTAGAAAAAAAATTATAGAAAAAATGGTAAGATGACCTGAAAATAACATACCTTAGAACACATCACCAAAAGACTTCATCCTCCCTTGAAATCCAGCCTTCTTTACTTCTTATTTCCTTTGAAATTCGACTTGTATCAAATGAATGTATAGTGATGTTTATTTATAACATTTATGTCACTTCCTTTTAACATTAGGGCCGACCGGACACTTTCATATTTTGTAATTCTTTTCTTTAATTATCTTCAGGGCCTACATGTACTTCCTTCTTCATTTCACTTTGTCATTTTCAAAAATTCATTTCTCCTCAACCATGAGGATCCACGTGACGTGCCACATGCCACCGAAAACAACATGATGTATACTATCCATTCATGGGTGTTGTATATGCATGTGCATTGTCCTTCATGTCCAGATACCTTTATCAATCTTTCGGTCCAAAACCCATGACTAGGGTTGACATCAATGACAACAACCAATCTTCCAACAATCTCCCCTTTTGTCATTGATGGCAACACTCATGCTCCCCCTATCATCATGATCCCAATTTCTCTCCCCCTTTGACATCAATGGAAAAGGTTAGGGCTTCTCCCCCTGAGTTTAATGGAAAAATGTAACTCTCTTCTTTGGGGCTGCTCCCCCTGAACATGTGGCACTCAGTAATACTTCATCCTTATTTTTGGTCTTTGGGACTTTTTCTTCCTTAGAATCCTTTTGTGTGGCTTCTGTCTTCTCTCTCTTCTTCATGTCTAGGATGTATATGTAGTTTGGTCTTCTTGTTGTAGTTGCAACCAATCTTCCTGATTTATTTTCTCTGATTTTACATTTTCGGGAATAAAATGTAAGAGTGTATCCTTGATCACACATTTTACTAACACTGAGTAGATTATGATTCAAGTATTCAACCGATAGAACATTCTTTTCTTTTACATTTTTTCTTCCAAGATCTACTACACCTTCTCCAAGTATTTTGGCAGATGATTCATCTCCAAATGCAACATTGCCACCCTTTCTCTTCTAGCTGATGAATTTGTCTTGATCCCTAGTCATGTGTGAAGAACATCCACTGTCTATGTAGTATTCATATTCTTCTTTACATTCTTCAACAGTCAATGCTATTTGACAATCTTCATTGTTTGGAATCTCTTTCCTTCTCCATACCGTGGTTGGCATAGGGGCATCTTCATTCATATATTTGCAATCTCTTGTTTTGTGACCAAGATAATTACATTTGTAGCATGCAATATTTTTGTCCATCAATGGGGAAAATGAATTATAACTTCTATTGACAAATCATGATTATTTCCATATCTTCTATTTACACCATTCATGTTTCTTGCGTATGTGTTCCTTTCATTGATTCTGCAATTAATTGCCTTATGTCCAAAATTTTTGCAAGTATAACAATGACCAAGAAAGAAATTTTGATACCTTGGA
>ML849268.1:3897-15933 GCA_009831015.1 Picea engelmannii
ATATATATATATATATATGTTCCGCAATGGCATTTCCTAGCTTGTTGGTGGATGGGGACATTACAAATTGGTATCAGAGCTAGTATGTTCGAGACAGGGTGTTTTGGTAGCGTTACCCAGTAGTGGAGTTGTTGGTCGGGGGTATGCTACAAATTGGCATCAGAGCTAAGTGAAGTGTTAGAGAAGTGGCATTTCTCGCCTATTGGTGGCTGGGGATGTTACAGTACAATTCAAACACACTTTGCAATGTCTCTACGTCGCAATCGTCAGAAGAAGGATTGTTTTCGTCACTGTCTTTGTCTTCGGTCAGGAATATATGGATAAAAGAGATGCTAAATCCAACTGATAGCAAATGTTATCAAAAAATCCCATTAGGGTCGAACCCTTTTAGCCTTTCAGCATATGTTCGGTTCAAGTTCTTGAAATGGCATGCGAATTCCTCAATTTTGTTGACGTTTCTACACACCAAGTCCCCGACTTTTCAGGGCAGAGGAAGGAATTGTTTTTTTCTCTTGTCATGAAAAAAATGCAACCAGTGGTTGTATTGCCTTGTTATTTCTGTAAAAAAACATCTTGTCTGTGATGTGGCATGGATGGAAAGCAAAATTTTCCTTGGAGACAAAGACCATAGTACACTGTAATTTTTCGTTTTGTTCAAGTGTCCCCTTCTTGTCCAAAAACGTGGTTGCCTGGCCAGAAATCTGGGGAGCATGCTTTCCTAGCAATAAATCTTTGAAAGTTGAGACAAAGTCATTAAAAACCTCATAAAAACAATGGGAGGCCTTGTGCCTCCATAAGGCCTAGTACCAGAATGTTACTGGGTCGAATTCATAGTTTATTTTATTGGACAAAGATGGTTTTGGAAATAGACAACAATGCACTATTGCGGAAATCAAGTAGGATGACATAAAAATTTTATTCGATTCTTTGAATCATGACAACTGGGAACCGATTTCAATGGAAATTAGCTTCCCCCAATCGAAAATGAATTGTTCCTTGACTGTGAAGTAGAAAATATAAATAGCTATATGGGAAATGCTTGTCATGGATTCCTGTTCCGTTATTCTTGTAAACAACCAAGCAATTTCCCGGAATGGGTTTCTAAAGGAACTGACCTGCAACTTTGTGATATATTCAAAAACTACTGTCAGGTCTTCGAGGAACTCGGGTAAGAGGTCTAACCTGTTATCATGTTTTTCTAGGAACTACTTGCAGTCTTGTCCTCTGAAGGTCAATGTTGGCTCTGAAAATATTAACATCTTGCGAAAGACCTGAGGTGACAAAGAAACAGGAGAATGGTCCCGCAGTGGAATAATTCTTTGGCTTGAAATATATTTTTCGGCGCACCAAGAGACCACCTCCTTACAGTCAAAAACCTTAGGGATGCAACCTACAGAAGTGATTCCAGAGGTCCAAATCACTTCATTCTGTGCGTAATGAGATGAATAGTAAGAGTATGCCCTAGACCATTGGAAGTTGTGGTCCTCATGTCCGAAGATATTCATTGTATCACAACAGAATTGTTGTCGAGTTACTACCATAAGTTTACAAGGACATTTGTTTTCTCTAGATGATTACTGAAATGAAGAGCTGGAAGGGATAATACAACCCTGCGCAAATCTTAGTCCAAATGCATGTGAATGGAAGATCTCTTCGAGACTTTTTCTCATTAATGACAATTTCGACGGTTGTTGTATGATGCGTTGTTAGCATTAAAGACTAGTAATTTCATACATGGAAGTGTGAACATGGCGGATACGATGATGGGAAATTAAGGATTGGATATTTCCTGAACGGGCCAACGTGACGACCCGTGTTTGAGATGAAAAATCAAAATGGATAATATAACTCTTCGCAAATCTTGGTTTAATGCATATTAATGGAAGATCTCCTCGAGTGTTTCACTCGTTAATGACAGTGTTGATGGTTCCTGCATGGTGAGTTGTTAGAATGAAAGGTTATTAATTGTATATTAAGAAAGAAGTATGAAGGTCGTGGGGACCGAATGAAAGGTTACTAATTGCATATTAAGAAAGAAGTATGAAGGTTGTGGGGACGGGAAAGAGAAATTGAGTGTCTAATTATCGAAAGCGGTCGGGCGGGCTTAAAAATTGGGTTCCAAGGTACAACTATTGGAGTTGAGGGCCTGAGGGTCAAATTGTATGTCTCGAAATTTTTTGAGTGAAAAACGCATAACACAGAAGAGGGCATGATGGGACAGTCCAAAGGGAAATTTGTATATCGCGCAAGTCCGAGTAATGTTTGCAGGACACAGAACAATGGAAGTGAAAACGTGAGCCCACCTATCTAGGAACCTGCAATTGAAAAAGTGGCTCAAGTATGGAATAGAGAAACGGATGGGTGGATTCATTTTCCCTAATATATTGAAACTTGTAATATATATCCCATTGCGTGGCAAGATATTTTATGCATGTCTCTAGGAAGAAAAGAGAAAATAAGAAAAGATAAATTAATTTAAATTCAAGGAGTCGAGCTCCATTTAAATTTCACTGTCTCGTCGACTCTTTTTCTTTTTAATGACGACCTGCATGGTTGTTTCATGGAGAAATGTTATCATTAAACCTTGGTTGGGCACAGTTAACAGTGACTAAGAATTGGAGATTTCATGAACTCACCAACTCTAGGAACCACGAAAGAGATTCCATGAAATGGGAAAGTATGGAAAGCGACCGGACGAGCTTCAGAATTAGGGTGACAATGGTTCCCCAGGAGACGTGACTTCCCGAGGGTCAAATTGTATGTCTCGAAACTTGAGTGAAAAATGTGTACCACGGAAGAGGGGATGATATGGGAATCTGGCGACCAATTTGTATATGGAAGAAGTGTGGGAGATATCCTTGAGCATTTCGCTCATTAATGACATGTTTAAGGTTCATGCATGATGAATCTTTCCAATTGCATATTCAGAGAAAATTAAGAAGGTGGCAAGGACAGTGAACAACAATTAAGGAATGGCTAATTATCGAAATCGGTTGGTGACACTTCAAAATAGGGCTAGAAGATACAACAAGAAAAGGTGAGGGCCCAAGGGTCAAATTGTATCTCTCGGGAGTGTTGACTGTAGAATATGTAACATGGAAGAGGGCATGATGGTGCATTCCTGCAGACAAATTGTATATCACGGAACTCCGGGTACTGTTTTCTAGTCGTGGAACATTGAAAACACAATCCTGATCCTGCCAGTCCGGGAACCCACAATCGAAAAAGTGTCTAAGTATGGAACAAGGAAACGGTAGGCCAGACTCGATACACAGTAAATGTACAATGTCATGGAAATACAACCAACTTGTGGCTAAGTATTGAAAGGAATGGTGGACGGTCGGGCTCGTGACGGGGCATTCCAGTGGACAAATTGTATACCGTGAAAGATTCAAAACACAATTTTGAGGCCATCAATATGGGAACCCGCAATCGAAAAAGTGTCCAAGTATGGAATAGGAAAATGTTGGCCCAGACTTGTTTTCGTTAATATATCGAAATTTGTAATATCTTTCCCATTAACTCACAAGATATTCTCTACATGTTTCTGGACAAGTTTTGTAGGGATGGTTAGTCCTCAAGGCTTTTGATTATTAATGAAAATAATTACGGTTGTTGCATGATGGCATATTAGAATTAAACCTTTGGTGTTGCATATTTGGAAAGAAGTACGAGGATGGCCAGAACAGGAAAAAATGACTAGGAATTGGAGATTTTGTGAACCCGCCAACACGAGGATCCAAAATAGGGTGACAAGGTCTCCCCAAAAGACGTGAGGCCTTGACGATCAAATTGTAGCGCTCAGAACATTTGAATGCATAATGTGTAACACAGAAGAGGGGACGATGTCGGAGTCTAATAGTCAATTTGTATATGGTGGAGGTCCGGGTGCCAATTGTTTCATACCAGTGTGTTCAGTTGTCACTAGTAAGACCATAATAAATGTATTTTGGGAAGGGCGCAAAGTTAGTGGGGATGGAAGGAAGTGAAAAATACTTGAAACATTTGTGAACCCTGGTAGAGTGAAGCTTGCGAGTTCGAGGAGTCCGCGGTGGAATTGTAGATCACGAGAGTTTTGAGTGCAAGGTGTATGTCACGGAACAAGAAGCAACAGAGTTTGAAAGGGCCAACCCGACAACTACGACCATAAAATTGGCGAATTATGGAAAGGAACAGTAGTTGATTAGATTCTTCATGTGAGGATATAGATGGATATGAAGATATGTCAGCCCACCAACCGTGGAACCCGCGATCATAGAAAGGAAACTAAGTATATAACCAGAAATCGATAATAGACGGGAAGAAGAAAAAGGAAAAAGGGCCAAGTATCTCACATAACAACTTCTATTGTTTTTCTATTAATGCCAATCTTTTTGAATCCCTGGTTAGTCCTCACTAGTAAAATCATAAAATGTAGATCACAAAAGTTCTTTGGGTGCAAGATGTAAATGGCGGAACATGGGACATAAGTGTTGGATATCGCAAACCTGAGACCCGGTGGTCAGATAATTGGCTAAGTATTGAAAGGGACCGCGTTTAGTCAGGCTCATGGTGTGAGGATATAGATAAAGATAAGCATTTTCCAATCCTCGAATCTAGGAGGCCATGATCATAGAGATGCGACTAAGTAGAGAACCACAAAGGAATAATAAAGGGGGAGAAAACAGGGAAAATTTAAAGAGAAAGTGTTTATATTTATTCCAATAGTATTCATATTAATATATGTTAATAGATTGTTTCTGGTCCAAATGAAAATCATCTTCCAATTTGCAGGATGTTGTTCGGTTCGCAAATTTCGTTGAAACCCATAAGAAATAGAAAGAAAGAAATAAATAAAATATATATACGCAATATTTTTTATATGCAAGGATATTATAAAATAGAAGAAGCTACAATATATGCAAAATATTGAACAGGAACATGATGTCAACACTTAGTTTCCTTGTTGTGATAGAGTCATTAATTTATTCTATTTACGGGACCCCGAAGAGTGAAAGCGGGATGGGTCCTCCCATTTCTTTCTTTCAGTATAGGGTGGTCACCACATAAGTATGGCCTATGAAAAATTATTCTTCCATGTAAAATGTAAGGAGCGAACATAGTGGCCTTTATTTAAATCGAAGTGTTGGATATCAGAATGAAAAGTTTTTCGTCCATGTTTAACGACACACACAAAAAGTACAAAATAATATAAAAAACAACACTATAGATCAGAAAACACCATACAAAAAACTCAAATATTCTATATTCAAATAAACTAGGCTACAAAATATAGCTGAGATTATTTTCCATAATGACTACGATTGGGCCTGCCGCTAACAAAAAAAAAAAAATATGTACAATAATGAAGCTTGTGGACAGTCTTTTATAGATTTCAACTTGACCAACAAATGCTTGATTCGTAAAAAACAACGAGGTGAATATCAATTTCGAGTCTTGGACTTCATTGGTACTGCCAACTAGATCTATCCCATCTTTTTGAATAGCTTGTGTCTTCTAGATATGGCCTGCTTGCATTGGTTGTTTATTCAACATTCCATACTTTGCTATCTGTTAATTTCTGTTTGTCATCAAAAACTTGGGGTTTAAGGTGCCTTCCTTGTAATGTTCCTGATCATTGACATCTAAGACAACTTAGAGATGTGATTCAGGCCCAATTCAAAGATGAGGGAGTGCTTTTATGTGGCGTCATCTTTGGGGGAAACAAATCCTGTTAGCCAACAAAAGCTGAGACAAAAAAAAAATCAAGTATGTTGTGACTACTATTCTCCCTATATTTGATCATCTATTTGGTTGAAAATCTTGCCTGAAGATTTGTATGTTGAACTTCCTTGTTTTATTACTGTAAATTGGAAGGGATGTCCAAGTCAGTTGCAAAATGTTCCTCTGTTGAAGTAAACAACTTCTTCCAGCAACACAGATCTAGCAAGTGTATCAAATGTTGCAGATCACATCAGAATATATATTTCATCTAGGGGTGGAAGACATGTCGGCCCACAAAATGGTTTGGAATGTTCGGAAGTGATGCCAAATATTAATCCATGCCCGGATACACTCAAAAGGAAATTATAAAATTGGATACCCATGAACGTGAGAAAGTGCATGCGTGTTTGAATCAACATTATAAAATTACATAACGTCTTATGCCAAAGTTGTAATAGACTTGACAGAGAGCCAGTTTCTATGTCAAAGAGTGTTGAGCAACCTCTGGATGCAGCAACAGACTCGATATACAATCAAATTTCGATCACTATTGATACTAATGTCAAGTGAAATAAGTCATGTTCTCATGCTCCAGGTAGTTTCACCTTTAGGCATCCATACCGGCGATGACCCTAGGTTCAATATAGCTTCGGCTTCAGACATTGACATTGGCGGTGGCAATGGGAACAATGCTATTGACTGCAGTGCGACAATGAGATGAACAAGTAGGGTTGTCATTGTCAAAGAACTTACACTGCAGGAATGTCAGACCTGCAAAAAACATCGACTTTAGTGTTTCTTTGTCACGACAACAACAATGTTGCTTTGAGTCCATAAATATTTGGATATTGGGTGTCCTGTGCAATAATGACCTTGACATTAGGCACATGTCAGACATCTAGTATCTGACATTGCAGTATGAATGTAATTTCCATAGTGGACGAAAGCTCAATTGCATTGGCACAAGCAATATTAATTGTGTGATTAATTAACATCCTTGAAGGACATGAATTTCAAACAACGCCTAAAACTTTTCAAACAGTCATGTGTTCAAAAAATACATTGTTCTATATTTAAAAAAATAAGAAATTGTAGGTCGAAACAGGTCTAGAATACACCACTACATTAAGGTCTCTTCTAAATAATGAAATAAAATGATTACATGAAGGTGGTAGTAAAAGGTGATTTTCAAAAACCAAATCATTACCTGAACAGGCGAAACTTCTTGCAGAAGGTGGTAGTATAAAATAATCCTCAGAAAGTGTTGCAAAGTCCATAATCCAAAATTCCTTCCCATTAACTTTTCCCAGTTACATGTCGATGCAGGAATTAGAAAGTTTTGAGAGCGTCACTCCCTGGTTATATACCCACCTTCAAGTAGGAGGAGAATATTCGTGCAAAAAGGGCAAGCTCATCGACCCAAATGCAATCATACACATAGGAATAGTAAAACAAATTGTGCAATGGAGATAGAAATTTGATTGTATGTGGAGTTTGTTACCACATCCAGAGGACAATGAACAAACTTTGAAAAAGAATATGACCTTCTTTCAAGTTTGTTACCACACCCAGAAGTAGCTCAACAAACTTTGAAATAGAAACTTCTGTAATTTTAGGATGTCAATTCAACCACCCATACAGTTTCTCATACTCGCGACGATCCAAATTTATAATTTCCTTCTGAGTATATTCATGAATGAAGTAATATTGTGCGTCATTTACGAATATTACAGACCATTTTTCAAGCCACGGTATGTGCGACTCCTCTGATGAAAGATAAATTCTTGTGTGGTCTGCAGAATTTGATACACTTGCCAAATATTTGTTGTTGGAAGAAACTATATACTTCAACAAAGGAGAATTTTGTAGGTGACCTGAAAGTCTCTTCCAACTCCCAGTAAGAAAACAAATAAAATCAACGCACAAATCTTCAGGCAGGCCTTTCAACCATCCAAATCATTGAATACAGGGACAACACCAATCACAAGACATTTGATTTATTTTTTGTGTGTGTTTGAGTTTTTGTTGGCTAACAAAGTTTTTTTTTTCGCTCAAAGCTGACGTCACATAAAACCATTCCCTCATCTTTCAATTGGTCTTGAATTGAATCTCTAAGTTGTCTCACATGTCCATGACTAGGAACATTACAATGAAGGCACCTTAAAGCCCAACTCTTCGATGATAGAGAAAAATGGGAATAAGTATTTAAAATCAATGCTAGATGATGATAGTATAATCTTCTGTAGATTTTGGTTCAATTCATTTTAATGGCAGATGCCCTCGATCTTTACGCTTATTAATGACAATATTTTTGAATATGTGTGTGAAATAGTCACCAATAGCACAAGTTAACATTCCCATATGCAAGCATATTCTCAAATATGATAACCTATAACATATGCACAGTATTAAAGAGGGACATGACGTTAAGACCTCTGTGGATGACACGTTCATGGATGGTAGTGTGGTAGTACAATATTTCACTGTTACTAAGATGATGCCTTTAAAAAACTAAAATAGCCAAAACACTTTTTGCAAATTCAAAATGGACGCAAATTTTTTTATCAGATCCCATAATATTCGCCTGTTTATGCATTTTAATGGGATATGTCCTTGAGATTTCCACTTATTAAAGCCAATATTTTCAAACTTGTCTGGTCGATTGTCACTAGTAAAATCATAATAATGTGCATTGGGAAGGGCGGAAGGTATTGGGGATGGAGGGGAACAAAAAATGCTTTTAACTTTTCTGAACCCAGGAGTGCATGAACCTGCGAAACTTTGAAGACTCAACTAAGTATGGAAAGGCACATCGGACAGACAGAGTCATCGTAGGTAGAGGCAGGCTTGCGAGTTCAAGGAGTCCGGGGTTGAATTGCAGAACACAAAATTTTTGGGTGCAATATGTATACCCTGAACACAGGTTACCAGAGTTTGATAGCACCTATCCGTGAACCCGTGTTCATAAAATTTACTAAGTATGCAAATGGATAGCAGTCGGTCGAACTCACAATGTGAATATATAGATGGAGATGATGATTTTTCAGTTCACCACATCAAGAACCTGCAAGCACATAAACGTGACAAAGTATAGAACCATAAACACATAATAGATGGTAAGAACAAAAGGGAAAAAGGGGCAAGTTTACAAGAGGAAAAAGAAAGAAAGAGAAGAACTTTATTTCTCACACAACAACACTTAGTCTCATAACTATGAAGCCATAGAGAGGCATTAACTATGGGGAAAACATCGTTAGCTATGAAATATTGTTGGAGCCCGACAAAATTTGGTTCAAGCCATAAGAGATGTTGTCTACATCCACTGCAAAATTTTTCATATTATTTTATCTTAATAGTATTTTCTGGGGAGTCAACTGTAAAACCATGTAACAACAGATCCAACTATAGATGCAGGACCCCAACATTGCAAAGTTGAAGCAAAAAAGAGAAAGCAACAAATAACAACCCAGTTAAGAAGCACCAAAAGGCCTAATTGCAGCTGCAGGACCTCAACCCTGCAAAGTTGAATCAAACAACAATAAGTAGCATCCATCGAACCAAGAAGCAAGCACCAACCAGCCGACCAGGAATGTTGGTGAAGAAAAATATTGGCCAAATTCACTGCACACAAGATTGTATCAAAAAAATTGGAGGAAAATGTCTTGTAACACATTTGTTAATCAAATATTTCAGGCTGTGAGACCTGACAGGTAAACATTCAAATCTTCCAGGACCGTCCAAAGGCCTGCCACTATGCAAGCAATTAATAAAGGTGTGGTTTTCATGGCTGGTATTTTTCAATACTAGGAGTGATAAAAATCCTCTTGCAGTCCATCTTTTTATGTGATTACTATGACCAAAGATGCAGGATTTTAATGTTGTCTTCATCTTGTTCCCGATCGCCAATGTTCGACACAAAATCTACCTCCATCACAACCACAATGACACATAGTGTAACACCACTTTTCGGTTACCAAGGCTTTTATCGCTCTCTGTTACCAATCTATACACACCTTTTACATAACTCATACATGCATTATATAATCCACATGCATTTAAGCAAATAAATACATTTAAGCTCAGAGTAAACATATTATTTACTGCTATAATTAACAATCAATAACATTTAATAATAATTAATACACACTGCAGAATTCATGATAACATAAGCAACACAATCATGCAAAACATGATTAAAGCATAATTAGATACTTATCTTTTAACAGTGGTAGATTCCACCAACCAAGTGCAGGCCTTCCACGAACCTCCCAGCCTTAGACTACACTACTCATCAAGCTCAGCAGTGGGTCACCCGCGAGTTGGGACTAAGCTCCACCCCGAGACAAGGAATCCTAGGCTAGGCTGAGGTTACAGGGAAACAACATAGTCACAAGGAAGGAATTCACTCCCAAGAACCTCTCACGCTCACTGCCCACAGACCCTCATTCCCCACATGCCTGTTCCACCCCAGGATTATATACCTTCTCTGTCACCTGGACAGTCCTTCGGCTTCTAACCTCCCTTGCCTTAGGTTACAGCATTAGGCCAGACCGGAAGTATCTAGGCTCTGTGGTAGCTATAGGGTTCCTTCCAGGAGTCCTCTCCTTCCTCTGCGCATTCTCTCACTTGGAGAGAGTCGCTCACAGGCCAACAAGCTACACACAGTTCAGTACTGCGTGGCCACAACAACCCACAAGAAACAGACACAAGCTTCCTCAAACTGGTTCAACAATCATAGGATGGTCTCATGGTCATGGCTTCGGGACAGAGATCTTACGCACAAGCTCGATCTCGGGCAATGGATGCACACAGATTCTCCAGACACAACATGGGCTTTTCCGGTTCAAAACAGAGGTGAAACCGGCTCTTTCAGAATCGATCACAGGCTTCTGGTTCAGTACGAAGGTATACATGGGTTTTCTCAAAGCCAGACACAAAAATTTTGGATCACAGGGATGCACGAAGGTTCTCAGCAGAACTCGGGTCAGTCGTACTGCTCCGTACGCATTCATGCATTCGGGTAGAATGGAGGATGAACCCTTTTCACGGCTCATCCTGGTCGTTTTATTCGCATGCACCAGGGTTGACACTTGTCACCCATGGAACTGCATGCGTTCCACCAGCACGCATCACCCTTGTACATCCTCCCTTGCCAGGAACTTAGGATAAAACATAAAATGCACATGTCTTTTTGGAATAATATTAAAATATTATTCCCAAGGCTTAAGTCCCTAGGCTCAACACTTAGCCCCTTTTCCCACCTTCCAGCCCCTAATCCCTTGCCCACTCTGTGGATGCTTAGTCCCCCTTCACTCATTCATCGTGGTCGGTCTGCACCTGGCGGTGTTTACAATTTTATTAAATGTTTTGCATACATACAAGTACAAAATCAGGCCCTTGGCCTCCAACCCTTAGGCTCCCTGGCCTAACAAACACATAAACCACTAGCTTATAAAAAAAACTTGGCTCACCAACCTATAAAACATAATTACAATTTCTTTCGGAACATGGTTTGCAATGGGGCTCATCCTTGGGGACACTACAATCCCCCTCCCTTATTTTTGCACTGTCCTCAGTGCAACTTTACACTGTCTCTGCAAGCCTTTCAAAATTTTCAAAAAGATGCGGGTACTCTGCCCGCATAACCTCTTCATGCTCCCATGTCGCATCTTCAGGACCGTACCAGGTCCACTGGACCTTTGCAAGCTCGATGGCTCGATTTCGGAGCTGTTTTCTTTTCCTGTCCAATATGCGCACAGGATGCACTTGCAGGACACCTTCTGGTTCCACCTGAACCACATTCCAATCGATAACATGATTAGCATCATGTACATATTTCTTAAGCAGTGAAACATGAAACACATTATGTACAGTCATAGATGCAGGTAATGCAAGCATGTATGCAACTAGCTCAATCCTTTCCAGGATCTCAAGTGGCCCACAAAATCTTGCTACCAATTTGGTGCAACTTCCCAATTTCAGGGCACTCCTGTTAGTTTTCACTTTCAGGAAAACATGGTCACGCACTTTGAATTATCTATGGGTTCTGTTACTGTCAGCGTAACTTTTCTGCCTATCCTGGGTAGCTTTCAGATTCCGTTTAATTTTTATCATTTGATCTTCCATCTCTTTGAGCAGTTCAGGCCCAACTACTGCTCTGTCAGCTGGATTATCTCAATTCACTAGAGTATTGCACTTTCTTCCATAAAGTGCTTCGAATGGGCTCATCTTCAACGATGCATGATACCCATTATTGTAGGCGAATTCTACCAAATGCAAGTAGTCTTCCCACCTTGATGGTTTATCCATCACATACATTCTCAGTATGTCTTC
>ML849268.1:18217-32975 GCA_009831015.1 Picea engelmannii
TGTGAGCATCACCCGATGCAATGAGTGCTAAGTGGACTATTCAAATCATGAGAATTATTGGTTAGTTGAGACTAATACTCATGAATATGGGTCATAGATTAATGACTTACACTACGCAGTTAATCCCAAAAATAATATCTAATTGACATCCTTTCAGATAACATTTCTTTAGTTGCATGGCTGAGATTTCCCTAACAGCCACAGCTTTGGGAATTCCTTGGATTGTTACCTGATTTCCCTCTTCATTCAGGCATGTAAACCTCTTGTTACGACAATCTAGAAGGGCATGGTGCTGGTCCAATCAGTCCATCCCAATTAAGCAATCGTATGAGCCTAAAGGCAGAATTTTCAATTCAGCCTTAGTGTTCATTCCTTTCATGTCTACTGAACAAGACTTAACCAATTCAGTGACCTTCCTTTTGGTTCCCATGGCCAACTTCACTAGCCAAGACTTTTCATGTTTGATTCTTATTAAATGCAAACTTTCCACCACTCTAGGATCTATATAACTATGGCTAGCCCCTGAATCAATTAAAATAACAAGTGGTCGGTTGTTGATCATACCTTCCACTTCAATCATGTGCGATTGAAATTATGCTTTCTTGTTGTCCAGGGCTGCGTAGATCCTCGGCATTCTGTTGCACATATCCTCCATTGTTTCAGATTGCTGAATAATATGGATAGTTCTCTCTTTATCTTTTCTGTGGGGGCAGTCTCTGTACCTATGATTCCCTTTACAGCCCCAACACTCCATAGATGGCGGTCTTGGCATCTGCTCACTCCCTTCAACTTTCCTGGGGTCTCTAAAAGATGACTTTCCCCAAGGACCGTTCCTGAAAAAGGGAGGCTTCTTTCCCTTCTGCCTCTGTTCTTTCTTAAACCTCTTTTGGTCATCCCAAGCCTTCCAAAAGGTAGGCTTTTCTCTTTGTTGTTCATATAAGCATTTCGCCCTTCTTATTGTTTCTTCCATGGTCTTAGGATTTTCATACTGAATCTTGTCACCCATGGAAGGTGGCAGTCCACTAAGATACCTCTGAATCTTGACAGCCTCGTCTTTGATGAATGGAACATACTTCAGTAGTTCCAGAAAACTTCAATCATACTCATCAATAGTCATGTTGCCTAGCTTGAGTTCGAAGAAATCCTTCATATTTCTGTCATAATATCTTTTGGTCAGGTATTTCTTTTTGAAATACCTCTTAAACTCCTTCCACGTGACCTCTTTCTCTCTGATGTGTTGCACCTGCACCAACTGATCCCACCACATGGATGCTTTTCCTTTCATCTGGTACATTGCAATTCTTCCTTCTGCATGGGCGGAATAATTCTGCAGTTGGAAGTATTTCTTCATACCCAACAACCATGTTTCGGCATCTTCTTCCTTATTATGTTCACCATTGAATGTAGGCAGTTTCATCTTGTTGATTTCCCCTTTCAATTAATTCCTTCTAGATTTTCTGTGTTTTCTAGTAGGGGGCGGGCTTGAACTACTGTCTGTCTCCTTGCCAGAATGCTTCGGGGAGAGACGGTAATGTCTTCTACCACTCCTCGATCTTCTTCTTCTCTCAAGGGTTCTGACACTTCTTGATCTGCTGTGTCACTCTCTTTTTCCAATTTCTTTTCTATTCTTTCCAGGCTCTTCATCATTTTTAAGTTGAATTCACCCTGTCGATCCCTGATTTTCATGAGCTTTCGACTATCATCTAGGCGAGCTTGGGCATCTTTCTGCAATCTTTCAATGAGTTTCATCATATGTTCTTCCTTATCCATCTCTTTTCTGTGCCCATTAGAGTTTGTTCCTTCGAATCCCAAGTTGACATTCCTTCCTACCCTTTCGTCCTCTGTTTCGGAGGCATTCTGCACCTCTTTCAATTCCATACTCGGCGTCAGTTTTCAGCTATCCTGACACTCGTTGAACTCTGCACACATTACGCGCAGCCAACTGAAGTTTGTTAGGCCTTAACCCTTCAAGAAAACTTACAACATTCATAAGCCAACGTAAACAAGAAAAATGTTTTGACTTCACAAAGTTTTCTGAGCTCTGTCTGGCTCTGCAAATTTCGGGACTTCGAAACTTTGGAATCTTGGTCCACGAAGATCCAACAGTTAAATCTTTGTAACCAAATTCACCCTTTCGCAACTCGCGATATCGCGAGTTCGTGAGTCGAAGACCCTCGACTCATTTCCTCCAAACGCCAATACCCGAGATGCGATACGAGTATGGCTCCCTCTTCGCCAGTGTCTGCTACACATGACCGTAGGCTAGGGATAAGTGCTAGCACTTCTTCGCCAATTCGTGACTTCGCGAGTTGGAGTGTTGAGCCTTCGTGCTCCTCCTTTGCGAATTCTGAAATCGCGAATTACTTTATTCTCTGGCCCGACAACACAGTGGTCGCCCTTCACCACCGTGGCACATGGTACGTTTAGGAGGGTCCACATCACCTTCGGTGATGTCATCGGGTCCCACCACTCTCACCTATCTTCTTGACTCACTGGCACATGGTACACACCCGTGTGTCCACGTCCATTCCAAATGAAATCCAATGATCAGGTCTTTCTCAGATCTACGACGCAGATCCTTTCGACGTTTCAGGTTTCGGAGGTGTTCACCTTCCTCACTTCCTCTCGCGACTTTGCAAAATATGAAAAGTTTTCGTGACTAACTCGAGCACGACTCTTCCAGATCTAATGGTCGAGCCTTCCTCCCAGATCTACAACATAGATCTTCTCGGGTTTTCGGGTTTTCGGGAGTTCGCATATCGCGATTCCCACACTCCTGTGCAATTCAAAATTGATTTTAATCCCTACACACATTTTCTAGATCTGACGGTCACGAGGGCTCACCTTCCCTCCTGAACTGATCCTAAGGCTCCAACACTGTTGGTGTGGAGTCCTCTCTCCCTGTGGCCATAGACCACACTGGCTACGGTTTCATAACACTGCTATACCTCCTGAGCTTATAGGCATGGTCAAGTAAATCCTTAACACTCCGGACCATACCAGGGTCCGAAATTGGTCCTCCAGACACAATTTCTCCTCTCTCTCTCGGTCCAAAGACCACTCAACTCGCCCATCTAGGATCAGTGTCGAAACCTTGGCTCTGATACCAAACTGTAACACCACTTTTCGGTTACCAAGGCTTTATCGCTCTCTGTTACCAATATGTACATACCTTTTACATAACTCATACAGGCATTATATAATCCACATGCATTTAAGAAAATAAATACATTTAAGCTCAGAGTAAACATAATATTTACTGCTATAATTAACAATCAATAGCATTTAATAATAATTAATACACATAGCGGAATTCATGATAACATAAGCAGCACAGTCATGCGAAACATGATTAAAGAATAATTAGATACTTATCTTTTAACAATGGTAGATTCCACCAACCAAGTGCAGGCCTTCCACAAACCTCCCAGCCTTAGACCACACTGCTCATCAAGCTCAGCAATGGGTCAACACCGAGCTGGGACTAAGCTCCACCCCGAGACAAGGAATCCTAGGCTAGGCTGAGGTTACAGGGAAACAACACAGTCACAAGGAAGGAATTCACTCCCAAGAACCTCTCACGCTCACTGCCCACAGACCCTCATTCCCCACATGCCTGTTCCATCCCAAAAGTATACACCTTCTCTGTCACCTGGACAGTCCTTCGGCTGCTAACCTCCCTTGACTTGGGTTACAACAACAGGCTAGACCAGAAGTCTTTGGGCTCTGTGGAAGCTATAGGGTTCCTTCCAGGAGTCCTCTCCTTCCTCTGCGCACTCTCTCACCTGGAGAGAATCGCTCACAGGCCAACAAATCACACACAGTCCAGTACTGCGTGGCCACAACAACCCATGGGAAACAGACACAAGCTTCCTCAAACTGGTTCAACAATCACAGGATGGTCTCACAGTCACGGCTTCGGGACAAAGATCTTACGCACATGCTCGATCTCGGGCAATGGATGCACACGGATTCTCCAGACACAACACGGGATTTTTCGGTTCAAAATAGATGTGAAACTGGATCTTTCAGAATCGATCACAGGCTTCTGGTTCAGTACGGAGGTATACACGAGTTTTCTCAGAGCCAGACACAGACTTTTCGGATCACAGGGATGCACGAAGGTTCTCAACAGAACTCGGGTCAGTCGTACTGCTCCGTACACGTTCAGGCAGTCGGGTAAAATGGAGGAGGAACCCTTCTCATGGCTCATCCTGGCTGTTTTATTCGCATGCGCCAGGGTTGACACTTGTCACCCATGGAACTGCATGCATTCCACCAGCATGCATCACCCTTGTACGTCCTCCCTTGCCGGGAACTTAGGATAAAACATAAAATGTGCATATATTTTTGGAATAATATTAAAATATTATTCCCAAGGCTTAAGTCCCTAGGCTCAACACTTAGCCCCTTTTCCCACCTTCCAGACCCTAATCCCTTGCCCACTCTGTGGATGCCTAGTCCCCCTTCACTCATTCATCGTGGTCGGTCTGCACCTGGCGGTGTTTACAATTTTATTAAATGTTCTGCATACATACAAGTACAAAATTAGGCCCTTGGCCTCCAACCCTCAGGCTCCCTGGCCTAACAAACACATAAGCCACCAGCTTATAAAAAAACTTGGCTCACCAGCCTATAAAACATAATTACATTTTCTTTCAGAACATGGTTTGCAACAAGGCTCGGCCTTGGGGACACTACACATGGGAAAAGGAAATCTTATTTTCTTCTCACAGACAAAGATGTTCTGCAAGAGTATTTCGACTCAGGCATCCCCAACAGTCAAATTTCCCACTTGCAAACTGCAAATAGCAAGTGAAGCTAAACATGGCACCCAAACCTGCCCATCAACGAGGAATGACAGAAGGCCAATGTTCGACATAGAACCTACCTCCAACACAACCACAGTGATGTATAGGAAAATAAAATCATATTTTTTCCTCACATACAAAGATGTTCTGCAAGAAAATTTCGACTCAGACATCCCCAGTAGTCACATTTCCCACCTGCAAACTGCAAATAGCAAGTGAAACTAAATACGACACCCAAACCCGCCCCTCAATGGGGAATGATAGCAGGGTAGTTCCAATCACGGTTGCAGAATCCGAAGCGTGCAAACTGCAACAAGACCAACAAACAAACAAGAAAAATAACAACATGCAAATAAAAAATAAGTGAACAAGAAAGAAGCAAGCATGAACCAGTGAACCAACAATGTCGTTGAAGAACAATATTTCCCATATTCACTATAGAGAACATTGCATATAAAAAAAACCCGGAAGAAAATGTATTGTAGCAGGCCTGTTAAGTAAACATTTAAGGTTGTGAGGCCTGTTAGGTAAACATTTAACTCTGTCATAACTGCTCTGTAAACATTTAAGAAAGAATGCAGTGTGGCAGGTCTCTTATGTACGAAAAAACATTAATTATATTATTTTATAACAATAAAAAAAAATAGTAACAATAGTTCGAACACTAGAGGCTATGTAAAAAACAAATTTATTCAAAGGACAAACTAATATGAAGTTAACTAATAAAAAACTGACTCTTTATCTTCAAAACTTTGGATATCGAAACATTTCAAGAAAAAAATAAAAACTTAGAAAGACCGTATATGATCAAAATTTTTGGATATGTTAACATATCAAACATTGGGAATAACGAAGCTGGCAATAAGACCTCCAATCTGTTATCCAATCATATCACGACATATATGGTATTTTTTATTATATAAAAATTAGTGTTTTTATTTCCCTAGTTCCAACAATAGATATTATGCAAATATTTTTAGTCTAAAGACAAACTAATATGAAGTCAACTAATTATGTATCGCTATAGTCCCTCGACGCCTTCAATAGGGACTAATAAAAATGAGCCATATGGACCATATTCAACACATACTAAAGAATGCCTGGTTAACCATCCAATCGAATGATGGCCCACCATCATGAAATAGTCAACATTATAACAGAGAACATTAATATCCATTATACCTTCCATGTTCCCTGTATGTTGGTTTTACATGGTTGGATTTAAAGTTATTTAGATCCGATAGTGCAAAACCTAGTATATGTTAGATATTAATCATTTCACCGCCTGCATAAACGACGCATCGGTGGTCGTCTTGACCCTTCAAGACTCGAGGATTAAGCACCGATTTATTGATTTGTCCTAAAAATATTAAGCGGTGGCCGCCTTAACCTTTGAAGGCCACGAGATACCATCACCACGTTGATTAAATTTTTTCAAAGATCAAAGGGGCAATTTTTGAATTTATGTTAGTGTTTAAATACCAGAAACGAATTGTAATCAAAGTTTTTTAATGAAATCACATTGAATATATAATTTTCCATTCGGATATTCGGAGGTGTTCTCTCCGTTGTATTTTTGAAAGTATTTTCTTGTACCACTATTTGTTGGAGCATGCAGAGTTCCTTTTTTTTTTCAAAACACTGAAACCCAAAGTGTTGGGCCCACAATTTGTTTGCATTTTGTGATTCGACAATTATCGTTTTGTTTTGTTTTTGTGTTGGGTGTTCATAAACGTCAAAACCTCGAACTCTAATAAGCCTCTTTTTTCCACATTTGGTATCAGAGCCTGCAGTCCATCCTGCTATTGCTTAGTTCATTGCAAATTGTTCATGTTAGTGCCAAATATTACCCTCTTGTTTTCTTGCACGATTTTTTTTTTTTTTCAAATTTTTATATAAATGGTTGCGTCTGGTAGTAGTTCTTCTCAGGTTCAGGTTCCTATTCTGAGCGAGAAGTCATATGACTCTTGGTATATTTGAATGAGGACGATTTTGTGTTCTCAGGATTTATGGACCTATGCTATTGATGGTTATGCTGAGCCAACTGATGTAGCAACATAATTGGCTCTCTCTAATGCTGACCGTGTTTTGCTGAAGGAAAATAGGAAAAAGGATAACAAGGCTCTTGGATTAATCCAGCAAGGATTAAATGAATCCATTTTTATGAATATTTCTAGTGCTACATCTTCAAATATGGATTTGGACATCCTTGAAACCTGTTATCAAGGTGTGTCCAAGGTGAAGACAGTCAAGTTGCAGAACTTAAGAAGGGATTTCGAAAATATGAAGATGAAGGATAATGAAAGTGTTGATACTTTCATGACTCAAGTGATGAGTGTTGTGAACCATCTCAGGCAGTGTGGAGATGATGTTAAAAATAAGAGAGTTATTGAGAAAGTGCTGAGAAGTTTATCCAAGAAGTTTGAACTTGTAGTTGTACCCATAGATGAATTTAAATATTTAAGTCAAATGCAAATTGATGAATTAACTGGTTATCTTGTTTCTCATGAATCTAGGATATCTAGATATGAAGAAGGGTCAATGGAGCATTCTTTCAAATCCCAACTGCATGTTACCAGAGGCAGAGGCAGATGAAGGTCTTATAATTATGGAAGAGGAGGTCGATCTTCTGGTCGAATGGACAACATAACTGAATCAGTGTCTAAGAAGAAGTCCCAACAGAATCCTCCTTATTTAAGATGGAGCAACAACAAACCCTGGCATCAAGAAAATCATAGGTATGATAAATCTAAAGTACAATGTTATTTTTGTAAGAAGTTTGGGCATTTTTCTAACAAATGTTAGAAGAAGCAGGCAGATGCTGGAAAGCAGACTACACATATCACAAATGAGTATGAGGATGATCAAAATTTTGTGTTCTTGACTTGTAATGTCACTTAGGAAAGTGCTAATGATATTTGGTTTTTGGATAGTGGTTGCAGTAACCACGTGACTGGTAATAAGGATTTATTTTCTTCTATTGATACTAGTATTAAGTGATCCGTAGGATTTTTTAATGACTATGGTTGAGTTTTAATTTTGCTTGCGTTAATTAACCATTTGAGAAAACTTAGTGAAGAATGAGGAAAGAAAAGGAATTATAACAGCCATATACATATGTGCAGATATGAAATGCAATAAAATACAACAAACCATAATACGCAGATTGATAACGGAGTTCGGCACAACTTTGCCTACGTCTCCGGGCCTTTTTCTCTGTGGGGGAGGCTTCTTTATTTCTGTTCAAAAGCTCAAAAGTACATTGTTGCAATGCCAAATGGCTACAAGACTGATCTGGTCATGTTTTTCCATATCTCCAGAACCATGCAAAGAAAACGGCACGCAAAACGGACGTCCGAAGCTCCCAGAAATGGTCCGACAACGTCTCCTCCTCAAAAGCTTCTCTGCCTCAAAATGGCTTTGGCTTGGCTCCTCCTCAGCATAACTCTGTTCTGAATGCCCTCTATGGCCTCAATCAGGTCTGGGTTATATAGCTAGGAAGTTGGTTGCTCATCTCCAACTTCCTCCAAGAATTTAGGCTCCAAAACTACCCAATAACTCCCAAAAATGGATAAAAACCATTAAAAATAGGTTTAACATTAATTAAAAACCCAAAATCAGTTAGAAAACCCACTTTTTAACTATAATATGGGCATAATCCCCTTATATCCAGTGCGCGCCCCCTTGGCAGAGTCACATGGCTTCATGTGGCTTAGCGCCAGCCCAAAAGGGTTGTGCGCTGGCCCCCTTTTGGCGCTCCTTACAATACTTTGCAATATATTTTATAATGTTGGTTTTACAACATAATAATTAATTTGGTGTATTGGCAAAGGACCATTTCTTAAGGTGTCGGGCTTGGTGGTTGGTCATGGTTTCAAAACCCATGGACCCCAAAAATTTTGAAACCTTCCACTTTGACTGATGACTAGGTGCCACGTGGCTGCCCATGACTGGGCCACGTGGCATCTCCCCATTTGACGAATTAATGCCACTTGTCAGCTATTGACTGGTCCAGTTGCCTGCCACATGTCTGCCTTGTCAGCGAACCTGCCCAATCACCATCAACCAGAGAGTGCCATGTCATCTCCTGCACAGTCAGCATGCTGATGTCATCATCATTGACTTTTGACCAGTTGACCTTTGATTTTTTAACTGTTTGGGCTTCCGATCAAAACGCGATAACTTTCACATACGGAGTCCGTTTGACAAAGTAAATATACCGCCAGAATTAGGAAGACGAGACAGACGAAATGGAGTTGGTTTCGTCGGATTCTGAGCACTTTCATTTTTGAGCATTTTTCAAGCCCTGTCAGGCTTCTGGATCCGATTTCGGATCATTAAGTCTGAAGTAAAACTAGAAATTGACTGTAAGGTTACAGTTAATGGTAAAGGTGTAGTTCCAGTTTACACTAAGAATAATCAGAGAAGAAATATTGACGATGTTTATTTCATGCCTGGTTTAAAATGCAATCTCATTAGTGTTGGACAACTGATGGAGAAAAAGTACAGAGTGTTCTTCAAGAAAAAGGTATGTACAATCTATGATAAATTACCCAGCAAACAGTTGATTACAAGAGTAGAGATGACCAAGAATAAAATGTTTCCACTTTTTATGAAGAATGATTTGAGTGGTTCTTTGAATGCTTATAAAGCTGGAAGTTTAGATGAATCAAGGTTATGGCATTTGAGATATGGTCATTTACATTTTGGTGGCTTAGATATATTACAGAAGAAGCATATGGTAAAGGGGTTTCCCTGTATTCAACAACCTGCAAGCTCTTGTGAGAGTTGTATACTTGGGAAGCATCACATAGAGAAATTTGTTTCAGGTGTTTCCTACAGAGAAAAATCTCCATTGGAAATTGTCCACACAGATTTGTGTGGACCTATGCAAACACCTTCTTTGAATGGTAGTGTTTATTTTATGACTTTTATTGATGATTTCAGTAGGAAGACTTGGTTGTATTTGTTGAAGCAGAAATCTGAAGCCTTTGAAGTTTTCAAGAAGTTTAAGTCTATGGTTGAGAATGAAAGTGGTCGAACCATTAAGATCCCGAGGTCTGACAGAGGAGGTGAGTATAAACTAAATGAATTCATTGAATTTTGTGATTTTCATGGAATTAAAAGGCAGTTTACTACTCGATATACTCCACAGCAAAATGGAGTGGCTAAAAGGAAGAATCTGACCATCATGAATATGGCTCGAAGCATGTTGAAAGAGAAGCATCTTTCAAATGAATATTGGGGAGATGCGGTGGTTTTCTCTGTCTGTATCTTGAATAGAAGTCTGACCAAGACCGTGAGGAATCGTGTACCTCGAGAAGCCTGGGACGGTAAGCCTTGCAATGTTTCTTATTTCGGAATTTTTGAATGTGTAGCATATACGCATGTACCTGAAGAAATGAGGAGGAAGTTGGATGACAGAAGCGAGAGATGTATTTTTGTTGGATATAGTGAAGAGTCTAGGGCATATAGACTCTACAATCCCATCACCAAGAAGTATGTAATCAACAGAGATGTTCAATTTAAGGAAGAGGAAGCCTGGGATGGAAGTATTGATAAATTTGTTTCAAAGGGAGTTGTGTTACCCCATAAAGATGATGATGGAGCTAAGCAGGTTGAAGGAGGTGGACAGTTGGTTCCATATGCACATACGTCTACAACGAGAAGTCCTACAAGGGAAGCACCATATATCAACCCATCTCAATTTTGAACGCCCAGAACTCATGAGCATGGTGAGCCATCTAGACATGGTGGACATCAAACAGATTCATAGGTAAGTAGTGAATTGAATCCTATTTTAGCATCATTGAAAAACAGATTTAAAGATCAAAAGGCTAGGATCTTAAGAGAATTCTATGATCAGAATGAAGAAGTAGATCAAATTTCAAATTTTTCAATAATGGCATGTGATCCTATAAGTTTTGATGAAGTTGCTAAAGAGGATGTCTGGATAAAAGCAATGGATGAGGAAATTGATTCCATTGAAAGAAATAACACTTGGGATCTTGTCGATTTACCTGAAGGTAAGAACAATATTGGAGTTAAGTGGGTTTATAAGACTAAGCTGAATGCAGAAGGTGAAGTTGAAGTTGAAAAGTACAAGGCAAGACTTGTAGCTCAGGGGTTTAGTTAACAACCCGGTTTTGATTACAATGAAACCTTTGCTTTTGTAGCAAGAATTGACACAGTGAGGATGGTCTTAGCTATTTCAACTCAGAATAAATGGATCATGCATCAGATGGACGTTAAGTCTGCATTCTTGAATGGATATTTAGAAGAAGAGGTTTATGTAAGACAACCTCCGGGTTATGAGATTGATAAGCACAGAGATAAAGTTTACAAGTTAAGGAAAACTTTATATGGATTGAAGCAGGCATCCAGAGTTTGGTATAGTAGGATTGATGAGTACTTGATTAGTGTTGGATTCAGTAGATGTCCAAGTGAACCAACTTTGTATACAAAGGTAAACCAGGAAGGTAAAATTTTGATTGTTTGTTTGTATGTTGATGACCTGATTTTTACTGGAGATCTATATGTAGATGATTTTAAAAATGCCATGAAAACAGAGTTTGAGATGATTGATTTAAGATTGATGAAATATTTTCTTGGAATTGAAGTGGATCAATCTGATGATGGCATTTTCATTTGTCAAACTAAATATGCAAATGAAGTATTGAAAAGGTTTGGAATGCTGAATTGTAAACCAACTGCAACACCAATGGCAACTGGTACTAAACTTAGCAAATATGATGAGGGATTATATGTTGATCCAACTCTGTATAAGAAGTTGGTTGGAAGCCTTATGTATTTAACAACAACCAGACCTGATATTATGTTTGTTGTAAGTTTAATTTCCAGATTCATGGAGACTCCGAACAATACTCATTGGCAAGCAGGAAAGAGGATCCTGAGATACATTGTTGGAACAACTGATTTTGGTATTTGATACACATCAAGCTTGAACTTTGAGCTAATCGGATATACTGATAGTGATTTTGCAGGTTCAATTGATGATAGGAAGAGCACATCTGGTTATGTGTTCAATCTTGGATCTGGCACAGTGGCATGGGCATCAAAGAAACAACCCATAGTGACTTTATCTTATGTTGAGACAAAGTATGTTGCAACAACAACAAGTGCATGTCAAGTTGTATGGATGAGAAGAATCTTGAATGAATTATTGCATGAGCAGAATGGTGCGACTTAGAATGTCTATGATAATAAATCTGCCATTGCACTGTCAAAGAATCACGGTTGCACTGTCAAAGAATCACGGTTTTCACAAGCAGAGTAAGCACATTGATACGAGGTATCATTTCATTCGAGAGCTGGTAAATGGTAAAGAAATTTATGTTCAGTTCTACAGATCTGAAAAACAATTTGCAGACATATTTACAAAGCCTTTGGAAAATGCATTGTTTAAAATCATTGGAAAATCATTTCACCGCCTGAATAAACGATGCATCGGTGACCATCTTGACCCTTCAAGACTCTATGATTTAGCACCGATTTATTAATTTATCGGTGGCCGCCTTAACCTTTGAAGTCCACGAGATACCATCAACGCCTTGATTAAATTTTTTCGATCGAAGTGGCAATTTTTGAATTTATGTTAGTGTTTAAATAACAGAAACGAATTGTAATCGATTTTTTTTAATGAAAGCACATTGAATATATAATTTGCCATTCGGGGATTCGTAGGTGTTCTCTCCGTTGTATTTTTGAAAGTATTTTCTTGTACCGCTATTTGTTGGAGCGCGCGGAGTTCCTTTGTTTTTTCAAAACGCCTAAAGCCGAAGTGCTGGGCTCACAGCCTGTTCGCATTTCGCGATTTGGCAATTATCGTTTTGTTTTGTGTTGGTTGTTCGTAAACGCCGAAACCCCGAACTCCGATAAGCCTCCGTTTTTCACTGTATACAGGGTATTTAAACCCGCTGCTTATTGATCGTCATGTTTTTGTATGTTCCTGTTTCTTTTTGTCTGTACTTTTATTTTTGCAAATTAATGAAAGACTGTGATTCACCTTCGTAGAAGATTCATTTATTGTAAACAAAGAGAGTTATATCTTTTCTGCTAATTCGTTTGTTGTAAGAAAGAGACTTATTTCTTTTCTGTTGTTTCGTTATTTAGAAATGTTAATTCTGAATGTTCAGATCTGTTATTTCTGAATGTTCAGAACACATCTCCAGTGAATGTTCAAGAAGCGATATGACTATGGTTATCGAGCTCCATACGAAGATTATATTGAAATAAACAGAAGCCGAACGTGATTCTTACAAGGTCCTTCCTATTGGAAAACCCAAACATCTCTATATTTAAATATCTATAAAAACATCGCTTTTTATAAAGTAGAAATCGCTGGATCAAACTGATAGAGTCTGCAGCTGAATTATAGTAAGATTAAATTTTTGCATGAACAACAGGTGAAATAAAACATGTGAATGCCCACAAAATTTCTACCAGAAGGAATTGGAATTGCTTACATAAGGTTATCTCTCTCTCTATATATGCGTTGAACACGGGAAACAATGTTTCCGAAATTTACATAGCACACGAAGCATTATCTCAACACAAAAACATGTATAGGTTCTCCTCATATATATATTCAACCCACTTCACAAAAAATAACTGAAGAGCATATGCAGCAACATCATGGGTGTAATCTGCAGTGAGACAAAGACTGTTGTGTTTGTAGATGCAATTGGCGCTTGAATTGAGCTATGAATTCTTCCACTCTCCTGTTAAAATCCTCGTCTATCATGGAACCCAATTCATTCAACTTTTTGCTGTCTGTAACGGCTGGAACTTCTACAACCTGCATCGGCTCATGAGGTACTGAAGAGCACATAAACTTGTCATCTACTTGGGAATTTCCCGTGTAATTAACTATATCCCTGCATCCCAATTTTTCAGACTTACTGTGACCGTCAGCACCGGCGTCCTCGGCACTGCAAATAAAGCTCGTCCGCTCAGTCAACTGGTGATTGTCGGAATTATGCGTTTCCTTCTTACAAAATAATTCCGTTGACGTGAAAACATGATGCTGATCATCATAAGTTGTAACTCCGTTGGATTTCTTTGGCGACCCAAAGTGGGTGTTCAGAATAAGTGCAACTATGCTATGATAGCATTGCATAAGAAGAACATGGAGAGCGTGTGAGAAGGAATAAAAGGAATTATAAGCTGATAGGGCAGTGACAAATTTGTAGGCCGAAACACTACAGAGCAAAGCATTACGGGAACCATAGCCATGATAACAACTGCAAAGCCTTTGGACTCCATTTTCTCTTTTGCTGTTATTAATCGATGCCCTCCTCTGCGTTTCACATGGCCTCCTCAGATCAGGAATTTAAAAAGCAGTACACAACGTAGAGAGATCACTTAGAGAGTATTAGTGAAATGTAACTGACATGAGCTGTTTCCTCGGAAATCATAATTTCCTTCCTTGGAAATCACAGACAGACAAACAATGGCCAGTCAAAGTCTTTATACAGCTGTGTCGAATCCAAATTCCGAGGAGGAATCGAAGGATATTCGTAGTTTAAAGCCAGAAAATTCTTAAGGAAGGAGCAGTCTATGCATCATGCACAGAAAAATAATTAGTTTGAAGAACATTGGCGGTAGAAATGACTGATGAGAAATCTTCTTCTCCAATCTTTGTTACCGGGTCTAAGCATTTACTTACGATTTCTTCATCTTGGTGACTGGGCCTCCGGGTTATAGGATTAGATTGCATTGTTTTCTGAACTAACCACTTTGGTAATTGATTGATTTTTAAGGTCAACGGAATGATGGACCGAACAAAGGACGTAGAGAGCATGAACAACCCAATTTCTGTAAAACAATTGGTTTTTAGTATGAGTATGTCAAAAAGAATAGTCGTGGTAAAATCTCAGGAAATTGTTTATCAAATGGCCCGATGTATGTCTGGTCCAAAAGGAATA
>ML849269.1:0-21181 GCA_009831015.1 Picea engelmannii
TTTACTTAAACATAGGACATTCAAGCTCTTTGGATGGTAGAATTCTAGAGGAGGCATGGAAAGGTAAAAAGGTAAACTATTTTTTTTTGAAGACTTTCGGTTGTGAAGCATTTGTCCATATTGATAAAGGAAATAGAACAAAGATTGAGGAAAAATCCAAGAAGTGTACCTTTATTGGATATAGTGTTAATGATTTTGGTTATCGCTTATGGGATTATGAAAATAACAAAATCATTAGGAGTAGAGATGTCATATTCAATGAGAAGGTCATGTACAAATATTAGTTGCAGGGAAATAAAAAATAAAAAGAAAAAGAAAAACCATAATACACAGTGCTTGATGAGATCACTGAAAAAGAAATTTCAAAGGTACAAGAAAATCAAAATGTACAAAAACAAGAGAAACATGTACATCAAAACCTTGCAAGTGTTGTTATAAGATCTACTAGGTTAAGTATGTTGATGATTGCAGCTACGTGAGACATTCTTCAGTACACAAACCTGAGAGAGAGCCCCTGAGAAGGGTGTGTGGTTCCTATATAAGATAGAGATGGAATGTAGAGATGGCATCCTCCTTACAGAGAGTTGAGAAGAACTCCAGATGATTCTACTATGTATCGCAGTGAGAAAGGAGATTTGCAAAGTTGGACGTGCATGTGGCTGAGCACAAGGTGAACATGTGAAATCCCAAAGTGTTGGGTGCATCGTCATGAGACAAAAATGAAGATGATTTGTTATCCTCCTTTGAATAGAGAGTTGATGAGAAACTCCATATGACTCTCCTGTGTAATGCAACGGGAAAGAAGATCTATTGAGTGGACGTGCCTGTGGACGAGCATAGGTGAACGTGATCCTAGTGGCTGAGCACTAGTGAAGAAGTGGTTATTTTGTGTAATGTAGTGAGCCAAAGATATGGAAATCCCTATGGATGTGCCCCTGGTGGATGAGAACTAGTGGGTGTATGAGATCCCTTTCTATATTGTTCAAGAGTCAGACCCGACTATAACCGTAATTGTAATGTAAAGGGTACAGGTCAGTTCCACCTTAATGTAATTGATAATTAATGTAAAAGATAATTAATCTGGTTAATAGTAATAATATTATGAGATAGAGAGGTCGGCCTTGTTGTTCCAATAGACACTTTTGTTGATAGGTCAAGTCTAATATAAGTAAAGGTAAATTCCCCATTGAGGAATCATATCTTTTGTGTGAGTTTGGAAATTTCAGCAAGTACATATACTTGGGAAAAGTGCACACCCCTCTTGGGCATTAGTATTCTAAGGTTTATGAGCACCCTTTTGTGTGCTAGGTTTTCTTGGTCGTGAAGGTATTTCTCTTGAATAATATAAAAAAGGATTGGTTGGGTTTTCTTCCCTTGTTGAGAAGGGTTTCCCAGGATACTTCTTGTGTACTTGTGCATGGTGTTTCTTCTTATGATCTTGGTTGCTGCAAAAAAAATGTTTATGGTTTAAGTAAAATGATAAAATGGAATGAACTTCATGATTAATCCTTGTATAATGAAAAATCAACATGGTATCAGAGCATAGGTCTTGAATAAACCATTGCACAAGCTACAAGATTTTACCAGTCATCCCTCTTCTTCTGCAGAACAATACGACCCTCCTAGGGTTTCTAGAAAATCTGTACGACCCTCTTATTTTGGGTGTTTCAGCCCCTAAAACTTGGACATTGATGAAAATATTGGCATAGGAGAATACGTACTTCTCCAGCACACCTCCAGAGACTCTCAGAGTGAAATTCTGAGCATTTTGAAAATTTAGCCCTAGGGTTTCGCAATTTTCTGTAGATTTTTGTTTTTAGGGTTTCTGCATATCTTTGAAGAATCCTTCAAGATTACATGTGTTCTTATGACTTTCAAGGCTTATTGTTGGCATTCATAAGCCCAACAAAACCTAAGGTTTCTATCCTATCCTATCTGTTAGGTTTTCTATCCCAGTTAACAAGGGCTTGTGAAGAATCTAAAAATATGATGAACAAAACTATGACGGAAGATAAGCTTGATGGATCAAGAAACTTTAACTTTCCTGGAAGACAAGACTTCAGAGGAAAAATTATTTTGGGTGATACCAAAAGCTTTACCAGAGAAAACTATTGATGAATAGAAGGAATATGACGATAAGACAAGGAAGCCAATCATCTACAGAAGCTCTTACATTGAAGGGCCAACTTCAAAATAACAAGATGACAAAAGGTGACACTGTGACTACCTTCTTCATGAATATCTCAAAGGACAAAGATAAACCAGGTCCCATTGGAGAAATCATATCAACACCCTAAGGTATGCACTTGTATATTTATTATTTGTATCATTGTCATGATGTTAATTGTAGGAGGAAGGAACCTTTTGTTGAAGTCATGGATAGGGAGGGATCTCAATGCATTCAGAGGAACAACACATTGGAAGTGAATACTCCATGTTTGATTGTTGTAATTGTCATTACTCTAACCTATACTTCTAAAGTTTGTTACATTACAAGTTGGTGTTGTAGTTGTGACAACATTCCTTAAATTGTTTTAATTCTAGAGATGTACTCATTATTCTCCTTTAGGAGATATTCTTGTGTTGGTTATTTTTGTTTTCTTATTCTAGATAGGTTAACGACACAAGAAGATGCTTATCCCTCATAGGGAGTCACTTGACTGAGAGGGAGTCAAAACTATTTGAGAAAAAGGAAGAATAGAACCATCATTGAGGCAACCAATGCAATAATGCATGATCAGTATCCTTCTACGATTCTATGGATGAAGGATCAGATCATGTCACTGAGAGTAGGGGGGTGAATCAATGACACAATAATTTTAACAATTTTCTTTTATTTATGAAAACATAATTTTGACACAATATTTTATCGTGGAACCCAATTGGGAAAAACCACAAACGCTTTTCTATTAACTGCAAAATTTGTTTTATACATTACATAGAAGGAAGATATTATTCATTTTCGATCAGCACCAACTGATCAGGATGCACCCACACCATTTGTTCACCAGCACCAATGGGTAGGAGGCTACGACCCCTTGTTTAGTCAGCTACAACTGACAAGGAAGCACCAACTCCCACTGCAAGCACCAACCTGCCCTTGCACCACCCAACCACCCTTATTTTCTGAATCTGGAAAAACTTCTGCATCAAGTCTTTACTGCATCTCTCTCTGCTTCTTTGATTTAATATATTCTCTTATTCAGACTGCAGAGACACACATTCTTCTCAACGCTCTTCCTCATTTATATATTCTTCAAAACAGTGTGAGAGTGACACACTGTGTCCCTTGGTTTTGAACCATCACACCTCTTTGTTCTAACTTAACCATAATCATTGATTACTATTTTTACTGTGAAGGCTTTTCATAAATTGATCACATATGGATCAATTTCATCCTTTAAAATCGATCCTTAATCTCTACAAATATTGTAGAAGACAGGTTTTGCTGAGGTGCTTCCTTCAAACCATTACATGTGACTGATAACACAGAACCACGGGCTTATCAACTTTAGCGACATATTATGTTTTGATTTTTAAATATCTTATAATATATGGCCAATTTATGTCGTAACTTTGGCACTTTTCCCTTCATAACTTTTTGACTTGAAACCTTTCAAAACTTCCGAATCAGATTTCCAGAACAGATCAGATGGTTTTCGTTTATTTTGCGGAAACTGATCAATCGTCAGATTTGATTCTTACAAGGCCTAATCCAACGGTTGGGTCTTATTCAATCATTGAGATGGATGGCCAAATATTAATTCATGACTTCATATATTATACTTACGCTACCCTTCAACTGTAGTAGATTTCATCCTTCAGGACTTCATAGCTTTTTTCATTTGCTAGTGGTGAAACTCCCGAAGTAAAACTCTCGGAGTGACGTAACTTGCTTACATCACTTGATGACGTGTCATGAGCTGAGTAGCTGCCACATGTCACTCAGATTCATGATTTTCACATACCTGAAATACTAATTTCAACTTGACACTTGTCATTATCTGACTGTGCCACGTGTCCTTTCTTACATGGTCTGTCACATGTCCTTGCTGACTTGGTTTGCTGACGTATATCTCCCACATGTCCTTGCTGACATGGTATGTTAACATGGTCTGCCACATGTCCTCTTGAATCAGACGGTTGAGGCTTACTTCGGATGATCTAGCGGTCAAGAATTTATTTCTGCTCTCCGGGCTTCGGGAATTTCAAATCTCAAACTTTTCGGAGCATAACCTCCTCACATATTTAGACCCGAAGTGAATGATGTTCATTTGATCAAGATATTTGATCAAGGACTCAATTTTTATGCGATGTTGTTTTGTCTTGGTTTAAATCCAACGGCCTTCCAACTTTGCTTATCCTATCCTTCCACTTTATTTGATTTGACGGTTGACAAAAATTCGGGTAATCGAGAACTCAACCTTTTTGCTTATCCTATCCTTCCATTTAATTTTAATTCGACGGCTGACAGGAATTCAGATAATCGAGATATCAGATATTTTACCTCGCTTATCCTATCCTTCCACTTGATTTGTTCTAACGGTCGATGATGATTACGAAACCACAACTTGCGAGTGATTTAACTCGACACCCAAACTCTGCAATTTCAAGTTGTGCGTTGTTGGTGAGTCAACCACAATCATCGATCTTTGAAGCTGTAAGATCTGACGGTCCTAACTAATTTCGGAATTGGAAATAGCACGATGTTTAATACTTATTTATATCTCCGCAATCTATCCCTGTCGTTGATCTGGAAATTGCGCATCCGATAGTCACGGCTTAATCTGACTTAATTTGATTGTTTGTTGGATCAACCACAGTCGTAGATGTTTGAGTTTCTTAGATCTAATGATCTAGACTAATTGTGGGATTGTAACTAGCGAGTAGTTTAATTCTTCTTTCTCTCTTCGCAATTCATCCCTGTCGTTGAACTGGTGATTGCGCATCAATGATATTGATTTGATCTGTGTTTCATCGCGCCATCTCTTCTGAGATTTGATCTTCATTCGTTAACTCTCTTGAGCTTTAATCTCTTCATATCGTCCAACTGTTTGACATCAGTCATTATATATTGTTTACTAGTCCTCCAACGATTCTTTTGAAATTCATTGTGCCATCTCTTCTGAGCTTTGATCTTCATTCGTTAACCCTCCTAAGATTTTATCTCAACTTATCATCACATCAATGATATCAACTGTTGACATCAATGACATTATGTCCAACAATCTCCCCCTTTTTCATTGATAGAAACTCACAAACTTTATACACAATCTCCCCTTGTGATGTTGCTTCTCTCTTCTGAATTTACTCTCCCCCTTTGACATCAATGGAAAAGGGTTTATTCTCCCATAATATGTCTGTCTAAATACTTCTGATCAGAGTCTTTGACCATTGGTAACTCCTCCTGCAATCACACTTTTCCTGTCATAACATAATGACTCCTTCTGACGTTGATTGATGTCTCCCCCTGAATAGGTGCCAACTGATGCATTGTTTTCTTGAGAGATTTAGGTTGGAAGAAGGATTGCTTTCAATTTTTTCCTGAGATATTCAAATACATATCTAATTGAGGGTTTTGTGAAAATATCTGCCACCTGTTCTTGTGTTGGAACATATTCCAATTTAATGTTCTTATTTTCAGCCTGATCTTTTAGATAGTGGTATTTTATTGGAATGTGTTTTGATTTTGAGTGTTGAACAGGGTTCTTGGAGAGACTTATCATGCTTGTATTATCACAGTGGATAGTATTGGGTTCTTCAAAGACTATTTTGATGTCTTGTAAGGTTTGTTTCATCCATTCCACTTGTGTGCAACATTTTGCCGCTGCAATATACTCAACTTCAATGCTAGACAATGAAATTGAGGATTGTTTCTTGCTTATCCAAGCTGCCAGTGATTCTCCCAAAAAGAATGCTCCTCCACTTGTACTTTTTCTGTCATCTACACTACCTGCCCAATCAACATCTGAATAGGATTTTAAAGTGAATGAATTCTTTCTATGGTACCACAAACCAAGATCTATAATTCCTTTCAAATACCTAAAGATTCTTTTTACAGCTTGAACATGGCTCTCCTTTGGTGTTGTTTGGAATCTAGCCACCATCCCAACAACTTGCTTGACATCAGGTCTGGAAGCTATTACATAGAGCAATCTCCCAATCATTGATTTGTAGTGTTTTGGATCTACAACTTGGACTCGTCATCCTTGCTTAGTTTGCATCCAACTGTCATAGGTGTACTAACAGGTTTGCAATCGCCTAACTAGAATCTCTTAAGAATATCTTTAACATGCTTAGACTGATGGATAAATAATCCTATTTTGGACTTTATTATTTGTAGTCCAAGAAAGAAATTCAGTTCACCAAGCAAGGACACTTCAAATTCTTGTTGCATCATCCTAGCAAAGTCCTTGCTCATTTTTTTTATCATCACTGCCAAATATAATATCATCAACATATACTTCCACAATAATCATGTTATTACCAACAATTTTACAATAAATATTTTTGTCTGTTGATCCTCTTTTGAGGACTTGTTTTTGTAAATAAGAATCTAGCCTTGCATACCATGCTCTGGGTGCTTGTTTTAGCCCATAGAGTGCTTTCTTCAGTTTACAGACATAGTCTCCTTTGTTAGTTAATTCAAATCCTTTTGGTTCCTCAATATAGACTTCCTCTTCTAAGTTTCCATTGAGAAATGATGACTTGACATCCATTGGTATACTTTAAATTTTCTGTAGCTGGAGAAATCTAGGAACATCCTAATTGCCTCCAATCTGTCCATAGGTGCAAAGATTTCTTCATAGTCTACTCCTTCAACCTGAGCATACCCTTTATAGACCAATCTAGCTTTGTTTCTAATTAATTTCCCATTTTCATTCATTTTGTTTTTATACACCCATTTAGTTCCAATGACATTTTTGTTTTTCGGTCTTGGAACTAGTTCCCAAGTTTGTTTGTTTTTTCAATTTGGTCCAATTTTTCATTCATAGCTTTGACCCAATTCTCGTCTTTATTGCATATTTGATTGAGTTGGGCTCAATATGTGACAACAATTCTATTTATGTTTGATACAATAGTTGTCTTCTTGTGTGCACTACATCATTCATATCTCCAATAATCAGTTCTTCAGGATGATTCTTTTGAGTCATTCTTGAGGGTGTCTTTGCGTCTCTTCTTGGGAATTCATCTCTTATCTCTTCTTGAATATCTTCTCTGTCTTCACTCGCATGCATATCATCATCTCCCCTTTCGTTATTCTCTTCTACTTCTTCTACTTGTGTGCCAATTGTCTCATCATCATCTTCATCTTCACTTTCAAGTATAGTCTCTTGATTTTTTATTCTTGATGTTTTTAGGTCATCCACCTTGACATATGTACTCTCAACAATCTTATGTGATCTAATATTGTAGCATATGTATTCTTTCTTGTTAGAAGCATATCCAAGAAAAATACCTTCATCATATCTGGCATCAAATTTTCCAAGATTCCCATCAAGTCTTTTGATGTAGCATTTACTTCCAAATACCTTGAAGTATTTTAGCGATGGAGATCTTCCAAACCATAGTTCATAAGGAGTCTTATCACTATTAACCCCGAGCTGACATCTATTCAATATGTATATTTTTGTTCTTACATCTTCCCTCCAATATCCATCAGACAATTTTACTTCATTGAGCATAGTCCTTGTAGCCTCCTGAACTGTTCTATTCTTTCTCTCAGCAATCTCGTTTTGCTGAGGTGTTCTGGAAGTAGAGAATTGTCTTTTTATTCCATGGGTTTCACATAAAAGATCAAAATATTTTGAGGTGAACTCACCACCATTGTCTGATCTAAGGCATTTGATTTTTGTCTCCTTTTCATTTTCAACAAGGGTTTTAAAGGCTTTGATTTTGTTAAGTGCTTCTGATTTTTCTTTGAGAAAACATATCCAACCCATTCTAGTAAAATCATCAATGAACAACATAAAGTAAGACTCTCCTTGCAAACTCTTGGTCCTTGTAGGTCCACATAGGTCAGTGTGAACAAGCTTTAAAGGTTTTGAGGTTGTGTATTCTTTTACTTTGAACCTTATTCTAGTTTTCTTCCTTAGTTGACAGTGTCTACACATAGTATTTGAGGGCTTTATGATATTTGGAAAGTTTCTTACTGAACCAAGATTGTTGACTTTCACTATATTTTCAAAGTTGATATACCCCAACCTTCTATGCCATAGACAACTTTCATCTACTAGATTCATATGAAATTCCTCATTCAATTTTTCATCTAGTATATACACATTTTTGGGAATTCTAGGAGCAGTACCAACCAATTTTCCTATGTCTTCTCTCCTAATCTCACATTTATGGGAATCAAATATGAAAAAGTGCCCTTGATCACAGGTTTGGCTGACACTTAATAGGCTAGGTTTCAGTTTTTCAACAAGCAACACATTCTTGGCTTTGTCTTTTCCCAAACTCCCAGTGCCTTTCCCAAGTATATTACCTAAAGCATTGTCACCAAATGCAACTCTACCTTTTTGTTTCTTTAAGTTCAAAAACTTGTCGTTGTTTCTTGTCATATTTTTTTAGCACCCACTGTCAACATACCAGAGATCTTCTTTATCTTGGATTTTTAAGGCAATAAGACATTCCATCTTTGGTGTTTTTTTTCCAAAGATTCTTTTGCTCTTTAATGAATCTGGGTTGTTCTGAGACTTCCATTAATTTGCAATTATTGGCCTTATGTCCATAGTTGTGGCATATGAAGCATTCTAGGTCCACTTCTTGTAGAGGTGCAAAGGAGTTATAGGTACTGCTTTTGACTTGATTTACTGCTTGGTTATCTTTACGGTTATAGTTCTTAACCCTCAAATTTTTCCTTCTATATGCTCTACAATTCATAGCTTTGTGTCCGAAATTAGAGCATGCAAATCAATAACCAAAGAAAATGCGAGGATACCTATTTTGATAGAACTTCTTTGGTATTGTCTTATCTTCCTTCTTGATGGGTGGAAGTGGTCCTCTGGAGTTCTGATCATTTCTTGTCTTCTCTTCATTTTTCTTCTTGAATGTACTGAGGAGAGCATCTGCATAAGATTTTGAGTTGACTTGGATATTTTCTTGAGAATGACCTATTCCATTTTTATTACCTGAATTCCTTTGTGTGGTAATAATCTTATCCAATATTTTAGATCTATTCTCATATCTTGTTTGAATGAGTTTTGTATCCAGTTCTTTTCTTAGGTGAACTATTTCTGTCACCATTCTTTCGCAGGTATTTGTTTTTCTTTAAGAGACTTTTCTAGACTTTCTTCGATCCTATTTTCTTCTAGAATTTGGTTTTTCAGGTTGCTCATGAGTTTTTCCATCTCCTCTTCTTTTTGTTCGTGTTTTTCCTTTTGTTCAACTACAAAACTTTTCAGATGTCTATATCTGGTTTTGTATTTTCTTAATTCATCCAAGGCACTAAGAAGTTCTTCTTCCATATTAACTTTTGCTTCATCTTCTGACTCTTTCTCATGTTTAATTTATTCTATATCATTAGACTCTTAAATACCTAGAAAAATGACTTCATCATCATCACTGTCACTAGACTCTGATGAACTGTTGTTTTCTTCTTTTGAGTAAAAGTTATTTTTCCCTTTGTAAAACTTTTTCTTGTAGTTGGGTTTTTCCTTTTTCTTGTAGTTGGGTTTTTCCTTTTTCTTGTACTATTTGATTTTGTTTTCTTCATATTCAGAGTCATCCTTGGGATAGGGACACTTGGCTGCAAAATGTCCAACCTTGCCACAGTTAAAACATTTGAAAGGAAGCTTTCCTTTGTACTTCCCTGATCCTTTCTGAAGTTTTTTAATGAAATTTTCTTCTTCCACATCAGATTCTTCATCATGGATGGATTGAAGTTTCTACTTATGATTCTTTTTTTTCTTGAGTACCTTGAAGGTTGCCTCTCCTTGTGAGTGATTCTCATGACCTAATATTAACTGATAGGCTGTGAGGATTCCATACAATTCATCCATGGTGATTTTATCTAGATTTTCTCGATCTTCAAAAGCGGACACTTTAGGATTGTATAGAATAGGTAGTGTTCTTAGAATTTTTTCAACTAGATCATTGTCTGATACTTCTACTCCTAATCCTATGATTGAATTAATAATATTATCAACTCTTTCGAAGTACTCAAATATATTTTCCTCATCTTTCATTTTTAGGCCTTCATATTGTATTTTGAGAGTCTGGAGTTTGGCCCTCTTAACCTTGGTATCTCCTGCATATATGGTTTGCAATTTATCCCAGAGTTGTTTCGCATTATTACATTTTAGTACCTTAGCAAGAATTTTCTTACTTGGTCTAGCTTGTAGTGTGTTTAATGCTTTTGCATGTTCCCAAAAAAATTTCCTGTCTTCTGCTTCTTTGGGTGTGGATTTTGGAACATCATATCCCTTTTCAACTAATGTCCATACTTCCAGTCCAATCGACATTAGATAGTTTTTCATTATAACACTCCAGAAGACATAGTCTTCACCATTAAATAGGGGGATTTTTTTATGACATGTTCAACTGCTAATCCATTCTGTTGTATATTCATCTTCAGGTGATTTAAACCTTTTGTGAAGAGACCTGATCTAATACCAATTGAAGGATTAGATCCTATCACTAAGACGGGGGGGTGAATCAATGACATAATAATTTTAAAAATTTTCTTTTATTTATGCAAATATAATTTTGACACAATATTTTATCGTGGAACCCAATTGGGAAAAACCACAATCACTTTTCTAGTAACTGCAAAATTTGTTTTACACGTTACATAGAAGGAAGATATTTTTCCTTTTCAATCAACACCAACTGATCAATATGCACCCACACCCTTTGTTCACTAACACCAATGGGTAGGAGGCTACGACCCCTTGTTTAGTCAGCTATAACTGATAAGGAAGAACCAACTCCCACCGCAGGAACCAACCTGCCTTTGCACCACCCAACCACCCTTATTTTATGAATTTTGAAAAACTTTTGCATCAAGTCTTTACTGCATCTCTCTCTGCTTCTCTGATTTAATATATTCTCTGATTCAGACTGCAGAGACACACATTCTTCTCAACACTCTTCCTTGTTTATATATTCTTCAAAATGGTGTGAGAGTGACACATTGTGTCCCTTGGTTTTGAACCATCACACCTCTTTGTTTTAACTTAACCATAATCACTGATTATTATTTTTACTGTGAAGTCTTTTTGTAAATTGATCACATATGGATCAATTTCATCCTTTAAAATTGATCCCTAATCTCTACAAATATTGTAGAAAATGGAGTTATGTTGAGGCGCTTCCTTCAAACCGTTACATGTGACTGATAACACAAAACCAAGGGCTTATCAAATTTAGCGATGTATTATGTTTTTATTTTTAAATCTCTTATACCATATGACCAATGGCAGTAACCAGATGCTAGGCCAGACAAGTGCTTGAGCACTTATGTGAATCAACGGTCATGATTTTAACCTCCTGAAATGGACGACTATAGTAACTTTGGCACTCCTCCCTTAGCTTTTTGACTTGAAACCTTTCAAAACTTTCATATTAGATTTCCCGAACAGATCGGATGGTTTTCATTTATTTCATGGAAACTGATCAATCGTCAAATTTGATTCTAACAAGGCTTAATCCAACGGTTGGGTCTTATTTAAGAATTGAGATGGATGGCCATAGATTACTTCGCGACTTCATCTATTATACTTACGTTATCCTTCTATTATAGTAGATCAATGGATGATAATGGTCTCGAAGTGTTTCTTTAGATCGGATGAACCATGTCTACTTCGAGATTTCGTCCTTCGGGACTTCAGAGATTTTGTCATTTGCTAGTGGTTAAACTTCTGAAGTAAAACTCCCAGAGTGATGTAACTTGCTTATGTCACTTTATGACGTGTCATGAGCTGAGTAGCTGCCACGTGTCACTCAAATTCATGATTTGCACATACCTGAAATACTGATTTCAACTTGACACTTTTCATTATTTGACTGTGCCACGTGTCCTTACTTACATGGTCTGTCACATGTCCTTGTTGACTTGGTCTGCTGATGTAGATCTCCCAGATGTCCTTGTTGACATGGTCTTTTGACATGGTCTGCCACATGTCCTCTTGAATCGGGCGGTTGAGGCTTACTTTGGATGATCCAACAGTCGAGAATTTATTTTGTCTCTCCGATTCTCCGGCTCTCCGGGCTTTGAGAATTTCAAATCTCAAACTTTCTATAGCGTAACCTCCTCACATATTTAGACCCCAAGTGAATGATGTTCGTTTGATCAAGATATTTTATCAACGACTCAATTTGTATGTGATGTTGATTTGTCTTAGTTTAAATCCAACGACCTTCCAACTTTGCTTATCCTATATAATGCATACCCCCCTTATCTCCTAAGGGCTGTGCGACCTCCTGGTCTAGGATAGATCAAGAAAATGAGTTAGATCGACTCTTTGGGTCTCTATTAGACCCCAAACCCACTTACACAGGTTCGCGTGGAATTTGGATAGTGCTTAGGAGAGAACCCGCGGGTCTCATATGACCAATGGCTTTGGAGAAAGAACCTGTGTAAGTGGGTTTGGGGTCTAGCAGAGACCCAAAGAGTCGATCCGACTCAGTTTCTTGATCGATCCTAGAACGGGAGGTCGTTCAGCCCTTAAGAGAGAAGGGGGGTCTGCATCAAGTGGTATTAGAGCTTAAGTTTTTCTTGCAGACAATATGCAAAGAAGAGGAGGCAGAGAGAAATTGAAGTTGTACTCTGTGTGTGACAAATAGTCAACACAAAGCCACCAAGGAGACGAGTGGAACCACCTTTGGCCAATCGATCTATAGAAAGGGAGATGCGAGAACTTCATGCAATATTAGAAGCGATGGAGGCAGCACAGAGACGAGCACCTGACACTAGAGATGTCAACGATGCAGAGAGTGAAGAAGCTGTGGGTGAAAATGTTGTCGAATACACTGCAGGAGAGGATGTTGTCGAGGAATGCTTGCTGAGAGCAGTTTCCAGATTGAGAGGTAGAGCCAAAATAGAGGTCCCAATGTATGAAAACAATTTGGATGTTGAAGAGATGTTGGATTGGATAAGATTCATGGACAAATATTTCGACTATGAAGACGTCGATGAGGAAATAAGGGTGAGACATGTTGTCACCAAACTAAAGGGACATCCAATGTTGTGGTGGGATGAAATTCAGGCTGAGAGGAGAAGAAAATGCAAACAAAAGATAAAGAGTTGGGAAAAAATGGTAGCCAAGTTGAAGGCTAAATTTATGCCCAGAGATTATTAGATCAATCTATTCAAGAAGATCCAGAACCTGAGACAGAAGGGGATGACAGTTAAGGAGTACACAGAGGAGTTCTATAGGTTGAGCATCAGAACTGGACAAAGAGAGAGGGATGAATAAAAAGTTTCCAGATATATAAATGGCATGAGATGAAATCCAGGATGAGCTCAACATGATGTCGGTAAGGACAGTGGAGGATGCTTATCAGTCCGGGCTAAATTCAGAGGAGAATTTGGCCAAAAAGCAAAGCTAGCGAGGAAGAGGTAAAAGCCCAGTCCCAAATAAAAGCAAGGGAGTTACCCATGACATAGCACATAAGTCTAAGGATGAAACTGAGAAGCCACATAGTCACTCGAAAAGAGGAGGAAGTTCCTGAGAGAGACAGGGTGGTGGAAAGAGTTCTTCTAGAGGAAGAGGAAGAAGAGGAGGAGGAGAAGTAAGATGTTATGCCTGTGCAAAGACATGGCACATGTCTTGGGAATGTCCCAAGAAAAAGAAATAAGGAGGAGGTGAAGCTCACATTTTGGAAGCACATAGAAGAGATGTTGAAAAAAAATGAGCAGATGATGGAAGATCCCTGATGTTGAGGAAGGTTCTCTTAAAACCAGAGGCAGAAGTTGAAAAGCCAATGAAGAGGAATAGTCTCTTCAAAATAGCTTGAAAGACTAAATACAGAGTATGCAAGGTGATAATTGATAGTGGGAGCACTGATAACTTAGTAACCACAGAGATGGTTGAGAAATTGGAGCTGGAGACAACTACACATCCGAAGCCATACAAAGTATCATGGTTGCAAAAAGGACACCAGGTAATGGTTACTAAACAATGCTTGGTTGAATTGAAGATATGAGGATATAGAGATGAAATTATGTGTGATGTAATTCTCATAGATGTATGCCATATTTTGTTGGGGAGACCATGGCAGTTTGAAAGGAATGCCATTCATGGTGGGAGGAAGAATACATACACGTTAGAGAAGAATGGTAGAACACACATGTTGTTGCCAATAGAGGAGAATAAAGTGAAAGAGGAAGATATCCCAAACATAGTTCTCATGAGTGGGAAGGAACTCCTAAAAGAAGTCAAGGAAGAACAGGAGATGCAGTTCATTGTGGTGAGGAAACCTAGAGTTATCCTTACAAGTACTTCGATGGATGACTTGCCTGAAGAATTTCAGGAATTGTTGGATAATTTTTCTGACATAGTGGTGGATGAGCTACCTAACTCATTGCCACCCACCAGAAGTATCAGCCACCATATTGACTTGATACCAGGAACAAGCCTGCCAAAAAAAGCAGCATACAAATTGACACCTTGAGAGAATGAGGAAGTGAAGAACCAAGTCCAGGAATTGTTAGACAAGGGTTTGGTTAAAGAGAGCTTAATTCCCTGCGTAGTACCAATTGTGTTGAGTCCAAAGAAGGATGGAGGATGGAGAATGTGTACAGACTCAAGAGCCATTAACAAGATGACCATCAGGTATAGATTTCCTTTACCAAGAATGGATGATTTAATGGATTGTTTAAGTGGAGAAAATTTCTTTTCCAAAATATATTTGAAAAGTGGATATCACCAGATTAGGATGAGAGAAGGTGATGAGTGGAAAACAACCTTTAAGACAAATGAAGGTTTGTATGAGTGGCATGTTATGCCATTTGGCTTAACAAATGCCCTGAGTACTTTTATGAGGTTGATGAATGAAATATTGAAAGATTTCATTGGTAAGTTTGTGGTTGTATATATGGATGATATACTGATCTTTAGCAAGACTGAAGAGGAGCATTTGAGACACCTGAAACTAGTGATGAGGAGACTATAGTAGGAGAAGTTGTTGATAAATCTGAAGAAGTCCTCTTTTATGAAGACATAACTCATTTACTTGGGTTTTGTGAACTCTTCAAATGAAATGAAAATGGATCCATAGAAGGTGAAAGCAATCAAAGAATGGCCATCACCAAGGAGTATGTTTGAGGTAAGGAGCTTCCATGGATTAGCAAGTTTGTATAGGAAGTTCATCAAAGACTTCAGTGGAATTTGTGCACCAATGATGGATATTATGAGGAAGAAGCACAAGTATTTTAAATGGATGAAAGAGGCTGAGAAGATTTTCAATATACTGAAGGAGAAAATAACAAAACGACCAATTCTGGTCTTGCCGAATTTTGAAAAGACATTTCAGGTAAGATGTGATGCAAATTGAGTTGTAATTGGAGCGGTTTTGAGCCAGGATAACAGACATGTTGCCTATTTCAGTAAGAAGTTGAATGAGACCAAGAGAAAATACTCCACATATGATAAGGAGTTTTATGCCATAATTTAAGCCTTGAAGAAGTGGAGACATTACCTTGTCCCACAGGAATTTGTCTTGTATAGCGATAACCAAGCTCTACAATTCATAACCATACAGGAAAAATTGAATCAGAGGCACGCAAAATGGGTTGAGTTTATGCATAATTTTACTTTTGTCATAAAAAATATTGTTGGGAATGCTAACAAATTTGTTGATGCATTAAGCAAGATATATTTGATTTTGCAGGAATTTCAGGTGAAGACCTTGGGGTTTGAGCACCTTAAGGACATGTATTGTGATGATACAGATTTCAAAGAAGCATATGAGGCATGTGCAAATCCTGTGTTGAGAGACAGAAGCTAGTGGATAGAGTATATGATCCAAGAGGGATTGTTGTTCAAGGGAAATCAATTGTGCATACCAAAATGCTCAATGAGGGATAACCTTTTGAAGGAGAAGCATAGTGGAGGATTGGCTGGAAATTTCGGCCATGGTAAACATTTGCACAGTTGAGTAGTTCATAGTATTGGCCAGGTATGAGAACAAGAGTGATGAATTTTGTGAACAGATGTAGAATCTGCCAACATGCAAAAGGAAAAAGATAGAACACTGGATTGTATCAACCATTTCCCATACCAGAGAGGCCTTGGGATGTAATAAGAATGGATTTTGTGTTGGGACTACCAAGAATGCAAAGAGGATGTGATTCCATATTTGTGGTGGTATATAGATTTTCAAATATGGCACACTTTATACCATGCCAAAAGACCAGTGACACAACACATGTTGCAAATATGTTTTTCAAGGAAGTTGTGAGACTTCACGGCCTACCCAGAAGCATTGTCTCGGACAGAGACACAAAATTTGTTGGTCAATTTTGGAGGACACTGTGGAAGAAGTTGGGGACAGATTTTTCCTTCAGTTCAGCTTATCACCCTCAGACAAATGGACAGACTGAGGTGGTAAACAAAATTTTGGGAAACTTATTGAGGAGTTTGCTCACTGAGCATCATAATCAGTGGGATCAGATTATGCCACAAGCATAATTTTCATACAATGACTCACCAAACATGAGTACTGTAAAGAGCCCATTCCAAATATTGTATGGAATGCAACCCAGGGGAGTATCTGAGTTGAGAGACTTGGAACAGGGTGAGATCAGGAGCGCTGGAGCAGAATATTTTGCTGCAGAAATGCAGAGGCTCCATAGCCATATCAGAGGACAGTTGTAGAGTTATAACTAGGAGTACAAATGCAGAGCTGATTAACATCACAGAGAACTTCAATTTGAAGTAGGAGATCAGGTTCTGGCACATCTCAGGAAGGAAAGGTTCCCTAGGGGAACATATAACAAATTAAAAATGAAGAAGATATGACCATGTAAGATCTTGAGGAAGTTTGATGCAAATTCCTATGAGATTGAGCTTCCAGATGATGTGGGAATATCACCCATATTCAATGTTTCTGACCTGTATCCTTATAGGAAAGATGACACAGAGGGATCAAAAGATCAAGAGAAGATTCTATGGGAGAAACATTTGCCTATAGCAAAAAAACCACAGATGGAGAAGATTCTTAATTAGAGGATTGGCAAAAATACCAGGAGGAAGACCTATTTTGAATATTTGGTCAAATGGAAGGGACACCCAATAGAAGATGTCAGTTGGGATAATGAAGCTGATATCCAAAAACATGGAAAGTCGGTACGGGATCTCATGGACATGAATTTTTGTCAAGGGGAGTATGATGCAGGAGCATCGTTGGCAAGCACGCGGAGTAGGGCCTATCAGCATCTGGGAATCTGTACGAGATCTCAACGTTGTTGGTTATGATAGATATTTTGAATTATGCCTTAACTTAGCACCAAAAAAAAAATTTGAGCCACACTTGAACGATCGCGAGCGAAGTGGGAGTTTCCACTCCGGCTCTAGAATGCGACTAGACTAAGATAGTCGTAGGTTAGGTTGATGTAAACAGTAGTCAGGGGGAACCCTAAGAGCCTTATGAGATAAATAGAGGTTTTGTATGCCCAAATGAGGTAAGATGGAAATTGGATGTTAGTAGCTAGAATTTAGCTGCAAGTTAGTAGGATATTTTTGAGTTTCAGTTTTTATTTTTTTATTTACAGTTGTAACCATTTTCACTTTGGAATATAACATATGAAAATTGATCCAATGCATAGTGTAGACATTGTTTGCAATTCCCTGTTATTGTGTTTTCATGAATGACTGAATGAATTTTTTTATGTGTAGATGGAACTGTGAATGTTAGGATAAGTTTCAATTATTTATCTTTTGTCGAGTGGTGCAAAGTGTGCACACATAACGCAAGGAGTGTGTTGACAGAATTTGTTTTGATTCTGAAGCTCAGAAGAGATAACACGAAACTTTCCCTTTGTAAGGAGTGCATAGTTGTCCACAAGAATTCGGACCTGCGTAAGAATCTAGTGCACAGAACAGAAGGAGAATGCCAAGAGGGCAAGAGGAATTTCTCTTCGAGAAACCCTTTGGATCTAAGTTATCTAAATCCGTGAACGCAAGGAGTGAGCAGGAAGTCAAATTCTTCACGAGACCAAACTCAGGAGGGATTACACTTTTCATAAGTGTAGTTGAAGTCCAAGAGATGGACTCACATGAGGTTCAAAGGTAGAGACCTTTGAAGACTTAGAAACTTTATGAGTCAGATGAGTCAAAATATCAGGAGGAGGAGCGGAACCAATCGTTAGATCAGTTGCGGAAGGAATCTGGACCGTTAGACTAACGTCCAGTGACTAGAGGAAGTGTGGGGAGAAGATCAGATATGGACCGTTTTATCTAGGTGCATGGACCAAAAATCATTGGATCCAGGTGTTGAAACAGAGCTTAAAATTTTTATCCTTAAAGCCTAGATTTTTATTTTTTGTGTTTTGTGGGTTTCGACTTTCTTAAAACAATAGTTTCGTCATTTCTAAATTCACGATACCTTTTTATCAATTGTTTTTTGATAACGAATGGAAAAAGGTTTACAAAAAATATAAATTTTCCGATGCTTATTTGAAAAAATTATTTAAAAACAGGTTGAAAATTTAAATTTACAATTTTTAAATTAAAACTTAAAAGAATTTTCGGGATTCGGGGTTTCCTATAAACAAATTTTTCGATGCAAATAGAATCACAAAATCCCGATCCTCGATTTCATGATGCGTTTAAATCTTAATTAAAAACGAATTAATTAATTCTCTTTTAAGAAAGTTTAAGAGTTAAGAAAATCATGTCGCGATTTCGGGATTCGGGTTTCAGTGAGATCACATCTCCTGTCATCATGTTTCCCGAAATCCTGAACTACGAAAACCCGATCCACAGTTCACTTTAAATAAAACTAATTTTGCTTCGGTATAAACTGTGATTAGTAAGTTAATTAAAATGAATTAAGTCTGGTTTTAAAAGGGGCAAACTGTCCCGATTTCGCGATTTCGGGGATCGGACTTCATTAATAGCATACTCCTCAACATCAGGATTTCCGAAATCTCGATAGCGTCTAATCTCAATTAATTAATGTGATAAAAAACGTTTAAATCTTAATTAAAACATCGTGATTTCGCGATTTCGGAGATCGGACTTTTTCAACGACATACCTTTCGACATCAAGATTTCCAAAACCCCGAAAAGTGATGTTTTCAGATTTAATCTATAATTAACACTAATCAATCTTCTTTCTAAAACAGGTTTAATGGTAATCATTCTTTAAATGTTCATTAATGCTTCGTTTTCCGATTAAGTAAGTTTCTCATTTTATTTGAAAAATCGAGAGCGCCTAAGTACAAACATTAAATGCATATCTCTGAAAAATATCTTCTGCATTAAGAGCTTTAAATTCGTGACAACTGTGCAAATCTTGTCATGCTTTAAAATGTATTCAAAGTGAACATTCGAACGTCTGTATTTTCATTTTAAGCTGAGCTCATTCATCCATTTTCTGTGACAAGTTTTCAAGTCAAACGCAGAGCCATGGCACCTAAAAAGGCACCGAAAAAAAATGAAGACACACAGGAAGGTGATATTATCTCTGATACTACTCCACACACCATAAACTCCATCAAATCATGGACTCAAATTTCTGAATTGTTGGAGTACAAGCTAAAGAATGTTGACCCTGATTCTGAAAATCATCTCCTAGACATAGCTGAGTCTGAGCTTCATAAGGTTGTTACGCGCCCACGACTCGTGGCATACACTGATATGATTAGCTGGGCTCTGGATAAAGTTGATATCCCCACAAGAATCATTTTAAATGACCAAGGAGCTATCGTCGGCTCATTTAGACCAAAGCATATTCAAACTTTTCGGGAGAAAAGATCCCTGTCATTTTCATGCAGACTGGGTGCCCTTTTTAGAGGAAGCTTCAGAAGGGAATGGTTTTAATTGGCATAAGATTTTGTCAGATAACCTAACACAAGAAATTTTAAACTATAAAGTAGCCAAATCAAAGGGACAACCAGTAGCTTTTTATATGTCTGCATACATTATGGATGCAATCTATTTTATGACTCCCTTTCCATTAATGAATTGGAGTTGGATCATTTCCTATCCAGAGTCTATTCATAAATATCACTCGGCCCTTTGGGAAGAAAATTCTAAAGATGCATTTTTTGAGGTTTGTCATTTTGTTATAATTCCTATGCACAAGATGTTTTTAGGATGTGAACCCCCTTGCATTTTTTATGTAATCACAGAAAATATGAAAGCAGTTGTCGACTGGTTTATTGAGGAAAATATTTCCTACATTAGGGTTTATGGTTGTTCCATTCCCCCTCATGCACTCCCGAAATTTCTACCAGACAGATTGGTGTGCAGGGAAGTAGCTTATCAGTTAGTCAAGGGCAGTGTTGGATTGGAATTAAAAGCACTTCAGAAGAAATCATGGCCATCTTTCCCTGTTCATGTTGGGAAATTTCCTTTATCAAATTTAGGCCATTCTAAGGTAGAGGCCGAGTCTTTAGAAGAAGTGAAGTTAGTAAATATTGAGCACAGAAAATATGACCCCTACCAAATAATAAGTAGGCATTACATACATTGTAATTTAAAGGCATATGAACATGAAATATCTATTTATGATGATATATTTAAAGATGTTAAGTCTTATGAAGAAGTGTTGAACAGAGTCCAGGCCTTGCCACCTGACTCACAGACTGGATTCACATCTTTTCAAAGCCATAGGCGAAGCTGCCTACCTAAGAGTTTACAGGGTGAAATTTCGACCCCACCGCCAGAACAGGAAGAACCCCCTCAAGGGTTTGAAACTAATACACAGGATAAAGAAAATAACAAAGGTAAGTTGAAGAATACTGAGATACCTCCACAAGACGCAGAAAGTTCTCAAACAAAAGAATCGGGAACGGAGGAAAGAAAAGAGCTGGGAACAATTTCAAAAATCATGAAAAATGTTCCAGAAAAGATAGGAGGAACGAATTCAACAGAACTTGGTAGTTCTATCACCTCTTTAACTCCATTACAGTCGACTTTTGGAACCCCCCATGAAGGAGTTTTATATGTCAGTGATCTAGAGCCTATTTCAAGAGATGAAATCCCCTCATCAGATTACTTTTTCAGTA
>ML849269.1:21448-32974 GCA_009831015.1 Picea engelmannii
AGCGAAGAGCAGTCTTGAAACAGGAAATTCATCCAAGAGGAGAAGGGACGATTAAAAAGCATATGGTTATTATAGATGGAAAGAAACTCAAGGATGGAGAATTTGCTACAGAATTAGCAGGTACAATGGGTGCTATAGCATCAGCAAACATGTATTATGTTGGCAATTTAACAACTATGCTTGAACAGAAGGACCAAACAATAATTTAGTTGCAAGACAAACTAAAAGAAAGCGAAAGAAATATTAGTTGGGGAATACAGAAGGATCTAGAACAAGCTATAGTAAAGGATATGCAAGAAATCCAGAAAAAGAATATAGACTTGGAGGAGGCAAAACTAATAATACAGGTCACACAGGAACAGGTTCGAAAGCTGGAAGAAGAAAACAAACATTTACAAGATAAAATTATTTCTATTACTAATCAGGTAATATAACTTGAAAATTTCAGGACACAAGCATTGGAGATATATGTAAGAATAGAGGAAGAACAGCAGAAAGTGTTCTTGAATCTGGAAATAGACCAGAATTATTTTCAAGAAACAAATAAGTCTTTGGAGAATGTGTTCCAGAAGGAAAGGGAGGCGAAAGCAGCTAGAACAACTTTTCAGAAGGCAGTGGCTTTCTCATCAAAGGAAGAGGTTAGAAAGACTCAGAAATTATCTATTTCTGAACAAGTTAAAGGGGATATAATAAAAAAAGTGTGGGAAGCAAAGCTGGCCGAATATAAACGAATAAAAAGAGAAGTCAACGAGGATTGCCAGGGAATTTTTGATCTATTAGAAAGAGCTTCATTGAATATCGGAACAGATGACTGTTCCAGATTATTAGGCAAAATCAATATTGCTAAGCACCAACTAAGGTTTAGAGAAGAGCTGGAAGAAATGAAAGCAGAGATTTCAAAAATTAAATTGGTCAATATTACAGAGATCAACAAATGGATGGTCATGTCAAATCTAAAGTTGAAAACTATTAAATTCACAGAAAAGATGATAGAAAACCGTTTGCCCGAATTGCAGAAAAGGTTTTTCTCATCGATGATTTTAGGGGCTAGATTTCGCTCATGGGCTAATTTTCCATAGTTTTTCCAAAAACGAGATTCTCTATTTTAAAAATGATTCGCCCCAATTCTATAGGATAAAATTATTTTACCTTAAAAATCACCAAAATTTTATAAAAACTATATAAAATATTTAGAAATTTGAATATTTTTACGAAAATATCACCAATCATTTATAGTTGGCATATGAAGGATTAGTAAGATTCCCCAAGGTTTCTACATTTTAAAATAAATTTCCATCCTTAAAATCATCCCTGGTTTTTCTTATTCGAAGCAAATGAGTTACCAGATGCTCCCAGGACTTTTGTGAAGTTTTTGGGGAAATGTGTTCAGTGTATTGAAGCGGAGAAAGGAAATTCATCAACGCAAGCTTAAAATCTTTTAAAATGTTTTTATCATTTAAGATTAGAAAGAAATTGTAAACGGTTGACATTATTTTTATGTAACCGAAATATTAGGAAGTTGGTTAGTCACCAACGAGAAATTTTGATGAAAATGTATAAATATAGTTTCTAAAGACTGAGAAAAGGCTTCGGAATTTTTGGAGAGAGCCATTTTGTAATATCAGTTTTCAAATACATCAGAATATAGATCACAAACGAGATTCTGAATCCTGCAAATTTGTAGCTATGTGTCTTCAACCCTGTTTATTATATTTTGTTGAATTTGTATTTCAATTTTTTTCTAACGAGTAATCAATTTGAAATTATATACATCATTGATTTATATTTCAGATTGGTTTGGATGTCAAATGATTTACAAATTTTCCTCTGAAATTGCTATTAGTAATTTTAAGACCTGAAAAACTTTTGTACCTTAATACTTAACTTTTGTTAGAAACCTCGTTTTTTTTTCTTTCATCATTGTCTATTGAAATATGAGATTCTTTCTTGATTAAAGCCTCATATTTTTCTGTAGTGTTTATTTGTTATTTTACGATTCTCAAAATTGTTACAAATCCAGGAAATGGCCTCGAATGTGTTTACATTACTATTTTAAATTTTAAAATTGTTTTTCTTGTTCTCGTCTCTGGAAAATTTGAAGTAACAATCGATTAAAATCCTTTTACAAATAAATAAATTTTTATCATCCATGACTGTCCCAAGTAGCAGACAACCCAACGTTGAACCAGGCCTTCAGGATCAAACCAGTATTGCCTTGAATTTATTTAATACCATTTTACAAATAGCAACTAACCGGGTTGAGTTAGAACGTTCATGGGCTGCTATTGAGAGAGACATTAGCATCCAAGAACAACAGGAAGCAAGACAGAGACAGTTGAGAAACTGATTTTGTTTTAACCTTCCTTTGAATTCTTATTCTCAAATTATTCCTTTAAACATTCACGGATGCCTTAACGGTATACTTTATATCCTTAAAGTATAAACTTAGGGACAACACCAGGGATAAGTGCACGGGCGTTAACCCTCGGAAATTCACAGGGAAAGAAAAATCATGAAATCCAAGTTCACGAAACGATCATAGCCGTTGATTGAAGGAAAGTGTGGGCCGTAGAGCTGGTCCCAAGAAATTTGTGAGTTCGGATATCGAGAGAAGAGAGGAGAGTAGTCCTCCAACTTCGTGAATCGTGAAGTCCTAATTTTGCGAAGGAGAAAGAAAAACCGTCGGATCACACGGATTGTGGATCGTTGATCTGACGTGAGGAGGGCCTAGATTTCGGGTTTCGAAAATCAAGAAGACAAGCGATCAAAATCTTTTGGGGACGTGAAACGTGAAGCTACGAAGCACTCGAGAGATTGGCCCCAGGTCATAGTAAGGGGTCACATCGTCGAAGGTTAAGGGAGGAGCTAACATGCGTTAGGCTCCACTTTGGGATTTCGGGAGTCGGAGAGTCGGGGTCGGCGTAGGAGCAAACAACTGACACACAAAGTCGTGAAGCGCCTGTTGGTCAGGTGGGTGGTCACAATTGTGGTCACAGAAGGGGAGTCATTTATCTTGGGAAGAGCTAGCACCCAGTGCACGTGGAAGTTGGATAGTGCTTAGGAGAGAACCCGTAGGTCTCATACGGCATGTGCCTTTGGAGAAAGAACTTGTGTAAGTGGGTTTAGGGTCTAGCAGAGACCCAAAGAGTCGATCCGACTCAGTTTCTTGATCGATCCTAGACCGAGAGGTCATGCAGCCCTTAGGAGAGAAGGGGGGTATGCATCATTATCTTTTCACTTTATTTGATCTGACGATTGACAGAAATTCGGGTAATCGAGAACTCAACCTTTCTGCTTATCCTATCCTTCCACTTAATTTTAAGCCAACAACTCATGGGAATTCAGATAATCGAGATCTCATATATTTTACCTCACTTATCCTATCCTTCCACTTGATTTGATCTAATGGTCGATGTGGAATATTCGAAGCATATTAACGATCGACGATGATTGTGGAACCACAACTTGCGAGTGATTTAACTCGACACCCAAACTATGCAATTTGAAGTTGTCCATTGTTGGTGAGTCAACCACAATCATCGATATTTGAAGCTGTAAGATCTGACAGTCCTAACTAATTGCAGGATTGGAAATAGCATGATGTTTAATACTTATTACGATCTTCGCAATCTATCCCTGTCGTTGATCTAACGATTGTGCATCCGATGGTCATGACTTAATCTGACTTAATATAATTGTTTGTTGAATCAACCACATTCGTAGATGTTTGAGTTTATTAGATCTAACGATCTAGATTGATTGTGGGGTTGTAACTAGCGAGTAGTTTAATTCTTCTTTCGCTCTCCGCAATTAATCCCTGTCGTTGATCTGGCGATTGCGCATCAATGGTCTTGATTTGATCTGAATTTCATCATGCCATCTCTTCTGAGATTTGATATTCATTCGTTAACTCTCCTGAGCTTTAATTTCTTCATATCGTCCAAATTTTTGACATCAGTCATTATATAATGTTGACTAGTCCTCCAACGATTCTTCTGAAATTCATTGTGCCATCTCTTCTTAGCTTTGATCTTCACTCGCTAACCCTCCTGAGATTTTATCTCAACTTATCACCACATCAATGATATTGACTGTTGACATCAATGACAATACATCAATTACACTATGTCCAAAAATGGACAAAAGCATGCATGACACAGTATATGTTCAAAACAAGAGTCTTCACCAGACTTTGAAAAACATAACTCCCGAAGAAACCTTCACCAAAGTAAATCCTGAGATTGAACACTTCAGGATATTTGGTTTCCCAGTGTATTTTCATGTACCCAAAGAGAAGAAGTCCAAGATAGATCCATCAGGGAGAAAGGATACATTTATAGTTATGGGACATCCCTGGTCTGAGACAGATTGAGACAAGCATAGATGTTGTCCTTGAAGAAGAGATAGAATTTCAAGGATCCAGAGAATCTCAGATGGACATTGACAGTGAAACAATACCTTCTCCCCCTTCAATAGTTCAAAGGGAGACAAACATTATTCCAGATAATCTAGTTGCTCCAGTTTATATGTCCAGAGATATTGTAGTAGGGCATAAAAGGCCTTCCTAGGCTCACTCTGCAGGAGGCAGAGAAACATACAAGCCAATCAAGCCACATCCTGAGAAAGCAAAAGATATTTTTGAGCTATCCTTCAGTCATGAGCCACTTCATTGATTCTGAGCCTCCTTGTCTTGGAGAAGCAACATGAGAACATGTATGGCAAGATGCCATAATAGAAGAATACAAATATATCTTAAAGAATGGTGTATAAGATATTGTTCAGATACTAGAAGAGAAGTTTTTGGTGACTTCCAAGTGGATCTATAAGATCAAGCATGCAACTGATGGACGTGTCGAGAAATACAAAGCGATATCTATAGCCAGAAGACTCTCACAAATAGAGGGAGTTGTCTATGATGAGACACTTGATCCAGTAAGCCTAATACACTTCCATCTGTACTACCATCCATGAGTTGGAAACTATATCAGATGGATGGATTCTTGATGAGTTTGGGTTTCATCAAGAGTGTTGTTGATCCAAACCTATGTTATTACAGTGTTGGTGACGAGAGCTTGATTTTGATGACTTATTCAGAAAGCCTTGTTATTGGATACAAGTAAGCTTTGACTTCTGATTTCAAGATAAAGGATCTAAGTATGATACACTACTTATTGAGACAAGAAGTATGAAAGAGGACCGATGAGATTTTTCCTGAGTCAAGGAAAAATATAGTGGGAATATTAAAGAAGTTCAGTATGAAAGAATGGAAAACCACCGTGATGGATTTGAAGAAAATGAATGATGATGATTCAAACAAGATTGATCCACAACTGATTGGATCATTGATGTATCTGGTTAACACCAGACCAGATTCATGCTATGGAGTGAAAGTGGTCAATCCATGAGTCAGTCGAGATAGACTCACTGGATAGCAGTAAAGCATGTATTGAGATATATACGAGGCATAATTGGATATAGCCTGAGATATGCCTCCAGTGTGAACTTGAGTTTGTAGGATATGCTGATACAGATTGAGCAGAGAGTATAGTGGACCAGAAGAGAACATTCAATTGTTGTTTTACCATGAAGTTTTCCATGGTTTCCTGGTGCAACAGTAAACAGAGTCATGTGCCCTTGAGTACCACAGAATTATAGTATGTAGCATCGAGTGTGTGAAGCAATATAAATTCACAAGCTTCTAATAGATTTACTTGATCATGAGATGGATCCTATGATGATAACCAGAGTTGTGTGTAAATCTCTTTGAGAACCCAATGTTTCATGATAGATCAAAACATGTTGAGATAAAATATCTTTATATCAGAGACATGATGCAGAGTAAAATAGTACACATGCAGTACCTTCCTACACATGAGAAGATTGCATACATCTTCACCAAATTAGCTTGGTGAAGGATACCTCCCTAGTTGAGAGGGAGTGTTGATGACTATAGCCAAGACAAAGTTCAAAGTACATATGTGTGAGACTTGGCATGATGAATAATGCCTCCCTAGCTGAGAGGGAGTGTTGATGATTGCAGCTACGTGAGACATTCTCTAGGACACAAACCTGAGAGAGAGCCCTTGAGAAGGGTTTGCGGTTCCTATTTGAGATAGAGTTGGAATGTAGAGATGGCCTCCTCCTTACAGAGATTTGAGAAGAACTCTAGATGATTCTCCTATGTAACGCAGTGAGAAAGGAGATCTTCGGAGTTGGACGCACTTGTGGCTGAGCACAAGGTGAACGTGTGAAATCCCAAAGTGTTGGGTGCATCGTCATGAGACAGAGATGAAGATTATGTACTAACCTCCTCTCAGCAAAGAGTTGATGAGAAAATCTAGATGACTCTCCTGTGTAATGCAGTGGGAAAGAATACCCGTTGAGTGGACGTGCCTGTGGATGAGCATAGGTGAACATGATCCTAGTGGTTGAGCACTAGTGAAGAAGTGGTTCTTCTTTGTAATGCAGTGAGCCAGAGATATGAACATCCCTATGGATGTGCCCCTAGTGGCTAAGCACTAGTGGTTGTATGAGATCCCTTTCTATATTGTTCAAGAGTCATACCTTCCATAACCCTAATTGTAATGTAAAGGGTAGAGGTCGGCCCCACCTTAATGTAATTGATAATTAATGTAAAATATAATTAATATGGTTAATATTAATCATATTATGATATAGAGAGGTCGTCCTTGTTGTGCTAATAGACACTTTTGTTGACAGGTCAAGTCAAATATAAGTAAAGGTAAATTCCCCATTGAGGAATCATATCTTTTGTGTGAGTTTGGAAATTTTAGCAAGTACATCTACTTGGGAAAAGTGCACACCTCTCTTGGGCGCTATTCTTCTAGGGTTTATGAGCACCCTTTTGTGTTCTAGGTTTTCTTGGTGGTGAAGGTATTTCTCTTGAAGAATATAGAAAAGGATTGGATGGGTTTTCTTCCCTTGCTGAGAAGGGTTTCCCAGGATACTTCTTGTGTACTTGTGCATGGTGTTTCTTCTTGTGATCTTGGTTGTTGCAACAAAATTGTTTATGGTTTAAGTAAAATGCTAAAATGGAATGAACTTCATGCTTAAGCCTTGTCTATTGAAAAATCAACAAAGTAGACCCCCTGAACAATACTCTCCTTCATTGTATTATTTATTATTGACTGATTCTGGTGAACCAGAATGCTATGAAGAGGCAATGCAGGTAGACACTAAAAAGAAGTGGGAGCAAGGCATGAAGGAGGAAATGGATTCCCTAGTAAATAAACAGACTTGGGATTTGGTTCAGTTGTCTGTAGGAAAAAGAGCATTGCAGAATAAATGGGTTTACAATTTGAAGGAAGAAGATGGAGGAAAAAAACAGTACAAGGCTAGACTTGTTGTAAAGGGGTTTGCACAAAAGGAAGGTATATATTTTGATGAAATATTTTCTCCTTTTGTTAAAATGAATTCAATTAAGACTATTTTAAGTCTTGTGGTAGTAGAATATTTGCATCTTGAACAATTAGAAGTAAAAACAACTTTTCTCCATGGGGATTTGGATGAAGAAATTTATATGCAGCAACCACAGGGGTATGAGGTCAAAGGGAAGGAGAATTTGGTATGCAGGTTGAAGAAGATATTGTATGGCCTAACACAAGCTCCAATGCAGTGGTATTTGAAGTTTGACAGATTTATGACAGAAAAAGGTTATAGTAGATGTCATTCTGATCACTGTGTTTATTTTAAAAATCTAGAAAATGGAACCTATATTATCTTGTTATTGTATGTAGATGACATGCTTGTTGCAGGGTCTAATATGCAGGATATAAATGTGCTCAAGAATAAATTATCTAATTCATTTGCGATGAACGATTTGGGTGCCACAAACAAAATCCTTGGTATGAGAATAACAAGAGACAGGAAAAATTGCAAATTGACATTATCTCAGGGTGAGTACATAGAGAAGGTGTTGGAGAGGTTTAGAATGCAAAATGAAAAACCAATTAGTGAACCTTTGGCCAACCATGTCAAATTAACTAAGGAAATGTGTCCCAAGACACAAGAGGATATAAAATACATGTCCAGGGTCCCTTATTCATCATCAGTTGGCAGCTTGATGTATGTGATGGTTTGCACAAGACCAGATATTGCACATGAAGTGAGAGTTGTGAGCAGGTATATGAACAATCTAGGTAAAGAACATTGGGAAGCAGTAAAGTGGATTCAAATCTGGATTCCTAGGTATTTGAGAGGTACTATTACTCATGCATTATGTTTTGGAGGTTCAGACACTGTTCTACAGGGATATGTTGATTCAAATATGGCATGTGATAAAGATAACATGAGGAGCACCATTGAGTATTCTTTTACTATAGGTGGAACAATAGTAAGTTGGATTTCGAAACTGAAAAAGGTTGTTTCAATTTCAACATCATAAGTTGAGTATGTTGTTTCTACAGAGGCTAGTAAAGAAATGATTTGGTTACAAAGGTTCATGGAGGAATTGGGAAAGAAGCAGGAGAATATCATGTTGTACTGTGATAGTGAGAGTGTCATTCATCTTGCAAAGAACACAAATGATGAAGGAGCATCATCAGCAAGCACACGTGGAGATACAAATCAGTGCCTTAGCACACCTTTGAATCATTTAGGAATCTTAACCGCTGGCGTTTCCTGCAAAAAAAAAATTGAAATGATTGAAAAACTGAAGAAGATCAAATGCTTGGGTGTTGAATGATCATGAGTGATCTGGGAGTTTCACTCCTACACTTTAATGTAACGGAAATTAAGTAGCAATTAGTTTTTTTCTCGAGTAGACGAAGATTTGAAGGGAACCCTATGATCCCTCTAAGATAAATAGAGGTTTTGTATGCCTGAATGAGGTTGTTGCAAGTTAGTAGGATATTGTTGTGATTTAGTTGTTGTTGAGTTTTTAGTTTTTGTTTTATCATAGTTGTAGTCATTTACTTTTAAATTAATATAACATGGGAAATTGATTCAATGCATGGTGTTGCTACTGTTCACAATTCCCTGTTATTTTGTTTTCATGAATGAATGAGTTATGTTGTTGAGTATATGAAACTGTGAAGTGTTTAGATAAGTTTCGATTGTGCTCTTCATTGAGTTCATTGAGTGTTGTAAGGAGTGCATTGATAGATTTTGTTTCGACTCAGAAGCTCAGAAGAGATAGTGTGATACCTTATTTGAGACCTATCTCATTGGATTCCCCTTTTCACCCTAATCTTTGTGATACCTCTCATTTTTAAATTTTGTTTTACCCCATGGACCCACACCATTCCCCACACCCTTATTTCTCGCTTATCCCATTGGTCTCCTCTCACTACCCTGATCATCGTGGTACTTCTTTGCTATATTATCTATGGGCCCACCCCTCATTCCCTCATGGCTCCCACCCGCCAAGAAGAAACCAATCAGAAAATGAATACTGACCTTACTTCCATTCATGCCTAAGTTAATAGGGACATTATGGCTATTCATGCAAAAATGGATCACATCTAAGCCCATCTCGGTAGCCAAATTGTTGAAGTCCATTCTTCTCTCAACAAATTCATGAAAAAAATCCATAGTCCTTCCTCCTTCGACCCACCTCTCTATACTGAAGGTGTTGTTCCAACCAACCTCTACACTCTCATTCCAAATCCCTACCTCGTGACCCTCATCTCCCCAGAGTCAAGGTCAACAAATTTGATGAATCAAATCCATAAGTCTGGTTTACTCAAATGGAACAGTATTTCTCCTTGCATGGTAACACTAATGAGTTAACAAAGATTCGTTATGGAATTCTCTATTTGGATCTAGAAAGATGGAAATGGTGGCAATGGCGTCGCAATGCATGCCACAGGTATGTTTCTTGGTCACAATTTGTTGCAGAGTTGTATAAGCACTTTCACATAGAAACCAATCATTTAGGATGTCTGACCAAGTTGAAACAGTCTGGAACAGTGGAATATTTTATTGTTTCCTTTGAGCACTCACCTTTCCAAATGGAGGACATGACAGATGTTTTCTTCAAGAAATGCTTTATCAGTGGCCTCAAGGATGAAATTAACGCACTAGTCATGATGGCTCACCCTCAGACTTGGTTGGAAGCCACTAAGCGTGACAAGGAGGCACAATAGGTCATATTGGCCCAGAGCAGAAAAACCACTTTTGTCCCCCACCCTAAACCCAACACCCCTGCTCCTCATGCCACTCCTCTCAAGGTCCACAAGTTAACACGAGCAGAAATGGTTGAATGCCAACTCAAGGGTATTTGTTATAATTGTGATGATAAATACTTTCCAGGGCACTAGTGTAAAGAACATAAACTTTTTATGGTCATTTCTGAGGATGTTTCTAATCCAAATGTAGAGGTTTCACCTGAAGAAACGTTGCCCCCAACCGATAATATTACGCCTCCCTCTGATCCTCCTGAAGTTGAACCATTGATTTCGCTACACGTTTGTTGGTTGTGGAGCTTGATTATCTTCCTGATTCAGAGGTATTTGTTTTCAGTCATGTTTATACCCTATGAAGACTTTACACCCCGGAAGAATGTACACTCCTCCATGCAGGGGAGTGTGTTCTTCATTATAAGGTCATTGATCTGACAGTAGAAGTTATTTTAGGGTTTTATTTCCTAGAAGGCAACCCTATTTTATGAGGGAATTGTACTATGGCTATGCATGATGGTGAATATTGTATTTTGAGAGAGGAGACTATGAGAGAAAGAAGAGTAAATTAAGGTGGGTTTGTTGTAGGTTGTATCCATTCATTTGTTGAATAATAATAAAGAAAGGACCTGGAAATTTCTCTAGTGGACGTAGCCCACACTGGGTGAACCACATATATATGTGTCTCTATTGTAATGTGTAGTTTCTATGTTTTATTTCCGCATTTGTTTTATTTTATTGCTCCGCAATCCTATTTTAATAACAACTCGTATCAGAGCGAAAGGTAACTCGCAAGAAAAGAGGGTTCCTGGTTCGAGTAGGAGCAATGGCAAAAGATTGAAAGTTTAGGGTCGATAAATTTAACGAAAAAAACTGTCAGTTATGGAAGATGCAGATGGAAGATTATTTATATCAGAAGGATCTATTCCTACCATTGGGTGGAATAGAAAATAAGTTGACGGCCATGAAGGACGAAGAATGGGAGGTTCTTGACAGAAAGGCACTAGGAACGATATGGTTGAGCCTGGCAACATCGATGGCTTTCAATATTTCGAAAGAAAAGACAATGAATGAAATGATGGACCCATTAGATAAACTATATGAAAAACCCTCGGTGTCCAATAAGGTATTTCTAATGAAGATATTATTTAATATGAAGATGTCAGAAGGTGGGTCTGTTGCAAATCATTTAAATGAATTTAATACGATTACTAATCAACTAAGTTCTCTAAAAGTTGACTTTGATGATGAGGTCAGGGATCTTATAATCTTATGCTCATTGCTAGAAAGTTGTATTGCCTTGGTCATGGTTGTAAGTAACTATGTATCTGGTTCAAACACTTCAAAATTTGATGATGTTGTTGGTGTTATCCTTAGTGAGGAAATG